>JACXGK010004139.1:0-40366 GCA_016801125.1 Novumbra hubbsi | reverse complement strand
ACATAGAGCACGTATGTGCTGCCACGAAACATTGAGACAATAACGAACGCAGAGACAAGACACATGAGGGATTATATACACCGTTAACAAGGAACAGGTGCAGGGAATCAGGGAGGGATGCGTTCACAGGACATGGGGAACAAGACAAACACGAACGATGGTGCCTAGAAGGCCGGCGACGTCGAACGCCGGGGGGCTACGCGAACAGGGGAGTGGCCGCCAGTAGGCGGAGACGTGACAAGAACCATGTTGAACAGGGAGCTGAGAGTTTCACTAACCGTGGTTGTAATGGATAACAGCCTGTCTGAAGGAGTCTGAGTGCTGAGCACAACATTGCTCCACTTAACTTGTTAACGGTGAATGTCTTGGTTAAGTCTGTTTCTTTACAAGTCTAGAGGGATATGCCTACCTTGAAGAACTTGCCCAGTCTTCAGACTAATTGAGTATCAGAAGCATCAGCAATTGTGAGTATGATTACTGTCTCAAAATGGCCAAAAACACTGACGTTGCTAGGTTAGGTATATGTTAGAAAGGCTTAAGCCCCCCTAAAATATTATCCCACTAAAACAAATTTGCACAGTCACGTTTTTATTTCCTGTGCATTTGCGTATGGCAATTCACTATACATCGGTTGGCAGACACTAGGCTGCCACTGCTCTAACCTAGGCTGCCACTGCTCTAACCTAATTCAGCATACATCAGACCGACCTGTCTGTGAACATTGGCTCTAACACTTTCCCACACCTTTTTGGGGGGTAAACAAGCGACACTCATTCATGTAAAATTGCAAGGAATAGAGAACCACCAGAATTAACGATGTCTTACTTTTGTCCTACTTTTCTTGAAAACTGAAAGTTCTGTGTTCATTGGGGGAAAACGGAGGGTACGTAATCCGGATTAAGTCTGTAATTCACGTGTAACCCTTAAATCACGATACATCGAAGTTAGCTAAGTTTTACTTTTAGTGATAGTATTAATAGTTAGCTGTCTGGCCATAGAATATATTTGATAATGAAACTCTTTACTGATACGAAATGTTTTATACAAACATTAGTGTGGAGATGCAGGGTTCCATATCTTACCGGAGTTGTCTACCCTTTGTATGGCTGGGACCCATAAAGACCTGCTATCAGGATCCTAGGACATGCCTTTGTTAATTGTAAATGAGATTTTGCTGAGCCCACATACATTTTATGTTTATAATTAGTCTGAACCTTTGGAACAATGCACAACTACAAGTGTCAAGAAGTAAATATCTGATAACTAGTAAGCAGGCTATTCTGTAGTTGTGGTTGTACATAGCTTCAAGGGAGACACGGGCGTTGACTAAAACTAGAGTACTCTGTAGACATTATCTCTATGGTAACAGTTATTTGTTTAGGCGGCACTTGAGCTGTTTTTATGAATCCATGACAGTAACATAAACATATATTTAAACAAGACAATGTTTAGCAGCAATTTAACTGTTGCTAAACGATTAAATGAAAGGATTTTTGACACTCACTTTAAGATATGGCTAAAGGCTACTGAACAGATCCTGATCCTGCTGCTTTTCTGTTTAACCAACTGGGCATCCCAGATCTCAATCAGCTCCTAAATAAAGGGGAAGCAATGGAAACAGTGGGACAGTCTTTAAGGTTGGAGTTTATATAGAGCACTCAATACAAGAAAAAAGCTCAATATTCTCTCAGCATTGAACTGTGCCACAAAAAAGCAGAATCATCAATTCATCTTTTCTGGAATTTTATATTAGTGGGTCATTTCAGCAAAATTCCAGCGATGGCCAAGTGCAATTAGATGGGCAGACCTTACTGGTGGGACCGGAGGGACCATTGTCAGTCAATACCAAGCAGGGTTTAGCTCTTCTATAAATCTATATATTTTTAGGGGTAGTATTGACAGATACTGATAGGAAGGTTCAAGACCCTCTTGAGACACCACTGTAGAATGGAGGAATATATTACTGGAAACAAGGACAACAAAATAAAATATTTCTTATGGAATTAATTGCTTCCAGCTTGTGCCATGCGTATGCCGCTAGATTGATGCCAATTTAAAGACCTAATTATTAGATTGGGTAGGTTGTCTGATCTCTCTTGTGATTTTTCAGTAGAAGAGTCAAGGGATGCATTCTGCTAAATTCAGTACCATCTGTATGTTTTGGGTGAGTGAATACAGTTTTGTCAATATTCCAATAGTTTGCATATGAAATGTAAAACATTACAATATTCCTCCTAGGCAAATGTAAACTTAACTAAAATAATTGCCTTTCAGTGATAGTTAGAGGTGACTCTGTGAAGGCTCTGACAGTTGATGGAGGACAGCAAATTAGGATTTAATGGTTCAGTGGCCTTGTAGGTTATTTTGTTTCATTAGTGTCTCTGTTGGAGTCCTTTGACACCGTCCTAGGGCCTTTTTGCAAATAGCACTTTTTTCCCAGAATATGCATACTTCTTTTGACTAGAAATCATAGTGACCTGGTCAAAAACAAGTGCACTTAATAGAGAACAGCGTGCAATTTGGGTTTGTTCCCTAATCTTGTCACTGTCAGTAGGCCGTTGCACCACCATTCTTACAACAGAGAGCCATATTGGTCTAGGGCTAGGACACATATTATTTCCTCTGGACAATGCATGAAGAGCATTTAACAGCTTTTACGGCTAATGCCCATGGGACAACAGCCCATGTGGCTACTGAAGTGGTTACGAGTAGAAGAGCTTGTGAATAACCAATGTATCTGTGGGAACTGAAGGGTTGTTCTTTGTCCCCCTAATGATGAAATGTGGAGGATTTGTCCCAGTCCGTGTGTTCATATGTACTTCAGAAGCAGAATCAGTAGTTTACCCATACAAGACATTTGCTTTGGTGCTATGGAGCATGACAGAAAACACAGTAAGTGGTATTAGGTAAAAAAAAAAAATGTCACAGTACTTATAAAAAGTGCAAACATTTACTGTATAGTAACATAAAGTGTAATGTGCAAGAAGGAAGTCCAGAGAAGTGCATTAACATAATGCATTAATTTAATTAAGTTATGGGGCAGAGGGGGTCAGTGACAGTGGGGGTCATCTGGCCTTGGTTGATAAGGCCAGCTGCCGATGGGAAGAAACTGTTCTTGTGGCGGGAGTGTTAGGGACCGGACAAGCGGAGAGTAAGTAGGGACCCAAATGGCCGACAAGATGAATATGGAGAAATAGTTGGGAGATTGGCGGGAACGAGCGGGGTTTAGAGGAGCTTGGATATTACAAGCAGATAAACCAGAGGATGTGAGCTCGGTTGAGACAAGCAGGGTCGAAAGCTCAGAAAAAATGAGCGGAGGAAATATATCGGTAATTAATATAAGCTCGGCCAAAATGAGCGGGGTAGGATCTCAGATGGGACAGCGGAAAAAACTAAAATGGCTTAAGAGCACAAAAATGACAAAACGTGTGGCATGTAGCTTAGTTTGAACTGGTAAAATGGTGGAGGTGGAACTTAAATAGGGGTGCTGATGAGTGATTGGGACCAGGTGTGCGTATTTGGCTTGTAATTGGTGACTGGGTGCTTGGTGACTTGGTGCTTGGGGTTCGGCCTATGGCCACTAGAGGGGGTGGTAGGACTGGACATGAGCTGGGTCCGGGAGGAACCCTGACAGTGAGGTGTTAGTCTTTATGGACCGTAGCCTCCTGTCGGATAAGAGTGGCTGAAACAATGTGTGTCCGGGCTGGAAGGGGTCAGCCACCATCTTTCCAGCACGCCTCAGGGTCCTTGGCAGATTGCAGCCAATCAATCACCTTCTCAGCAGATCGAATGATACACTGAATTCTGCTCTTGTCCTTGGCAGTGTAGAAGTGTAGACTTCTGTGTAGGAGTGCACCATTATTGTCTTTGGCAGGTTGAACTTCTTCAGCTGCTGCAGGAAGTGCATCCTCTGCTGTGCTTTTTGGTGGTGGAGATGGTGTTTTGCTCCCACTTGAGGTCCTGGGTGATGATGATGTCCAGGAAGCGGATGGACTCTGTGATGAGGACTGGGGAGTCACACAGGGTGATGGGGGCAGGTGGGGCTGGGTTCTTCCTAAAATCCACAACCATCTTCACTGTCTTTAGAGCGTTGAGCTCCAGATTGTTCTGTCCGCACTGGTTCACTAAGTCGTTAATCTCCGACCTGTAGGTGGTCTCATCCCCACCAAAGATGAGCCCAATGAGGGTGGTGTCATCCGCAAACTTCAGCTTGACGGATTGATGGAGGTGCAGCAGTTGGTTTACAGGGAGAAGAGCAGAGGGTAAAGGACACAGCCTTGAGGGAATCCAGTGCTGATGGTCCGGGGATCGGAGACATGTTTCCCCAGCTTCCCTCGCTGTCTCCTGTCAGACAGGAGGTCAGTGATCCATCTGCAGAGCTGAAGTCCAGATCCTGGCATAGGTTCCTGAGGAGTCCAGGTGCTGGAGGATGAAGTGGACCATGTTAATTGCATTGTCTACAGACCTGTTGGCTCTGTAGGCAAACTGCAGGGGGTCCAGGAGAGGGTCGGTGATGGTTTTGAGATGAGACAGCACAAGGTGCTCGAATAATGTCATTACCACAGAGGTCAGGGTGACAGGTCTGTAGTCATTAAGTCTTGTGATCCTTGGTTCCTTGGGGATGGGAATGATGGTGGAGGTCTTGAAGCAGGCTGGCGTGTGGCATGTCTCCAGTGAGGTGTTAAATATGTTGGTGAACACCGGAGACAGCTGATCAGCACAATGCTTCAGGGTGGAAGGAGAGACAACGTCTGGCCCAGCTGCTTTGCGGGAGTTCTGTCTCTTAAACAATCTGTTATTGTCCCTCTCCAGAACAGAAAGAGTTGTGGTAGGAGGGGAGGGGCCCACTGGGGTGTGCAGTCAGGACTGTCCCATCCCCTGTGCCTCCATCCCCTAGCTCCAGCCCACCTACCTCTGCTGAGGAGGGCTGGAGCTGGTGGATGGAGGCACAAAAGGTGTGGTGTCAGGACTGTCCCATTGTCTTTAAAACAACAGTAGAACTCGTTCAGGTGTTGGCCAGGCGAGAGTTGTTATTGGAATGGCGGGCTTGCAGTTGGTGATCTGTCTAAGGCCCCTCCAGACAGATGCAGAGTCGTTAGCTGAGCATTCTTGTTGTAATCTCTCAGAGTACAGGCGCTTAACCTGTATAACGTCCTTGCGAAAACTATATTTTGACCCTTTAAATCTGTCCTTTTCCCCACTCTTGAACGCCCCCTGCTTTTCTATCCTTAGCTATCTGAGTTTAGCTGTGAACCAAGGTTTGTCATTGTAATAACTCACCCTGGTGCCTCACAGAAGCTGATGTATGACGTCACAGCCTCTGTGAACTCATCCAGACTGTTGGAAGCAGTCCTGAAAAAATCCCAGTCGGTACACTAAGAATGCCTGAAGATCCTCCACAGGCTTACTGCTCCATTGCTTTGATTTCCTTACAACTGGTTTACAGAGCTTGTGTTTCTGTCCATATGAAGGAATTGGATGGACCATAACGTTTGTCAGAGTGACCCAGTGCAGTGCAGGGGACAGCATGATAGGCACTGCTGAATGTAGTGTAAACAATGATCTAAAATGTTCTCCTCTCTGGTCCGACATTGAATTAATTGTCTGTATTTGGGGAGTTTGTGGTTAAAATTACCCCGGTTAAAATCCCAGAGGACAATAACTAGGGAGTCAGGGTTTGACCTCTCCACACCCAGTATCTGTGTTGCAATCCAATCTGAAATGTTGGAAGCCTTCCAGTTGCAGTGTAGAGTCCGGCATCAATCCACACAGCCATATTTCCTTAAAACACAAAACTGAAGATGATCAAAAGTAGCTGAATTTCATCCTGTTTGTTGCACAGCGAACGCTCATTGGAGAGAATTATTCCAGGTAACGGTGTGTGATGTCCACGTTTGCGGAGTCAAACCCGAGCACATTTAAACACAAGTTCACCGGCACGTTTCCCTCTTCCTTCTATTCCCTCTTCACACCACAAACCCGATTTAAAAACAATGTGTGTCTGATGCCCTAGATATTCTGCACATATAAATAATAGATTTGCTGCCATATTGGTTAGGGTTAGTTGTGAACAGCACTTTAAACACTTTTTCTATAGTGCCAAGTAACCATCTATGAACCAACACAATGATACTATTTGTTGGCAGGTGTTTTTTCTGTTTAGAATGAGGTGCAGACAGATCCCAGCGAAAATGAACACTTGGAACTGGTACCTAAATTGGTAACTAAATTATCCTGTTGCTTTTTCTATGTTCCAAGACTGTCTTACCAAATATTCTATATCATTTAGTTGCTTGTTCTCTGTCAATGTGTTTCTTAACCATACCATGGTGTCTCACAAGGGGCTTAAACCTCTCCATCTGTATTGAGTTGCTGCTGAAATAAGCCATTTATTTAAGAGTGCCATCATATTTCATATTTACCTTTAACAGGTATCATGGCAATTTTCTATGTCTAGGATTATAATTTAGGCTGGTAAGAAAGAAAATGTCTTTTGCACAATTAACTGTTTTTTGAAGATTCATTTGCAAGGAGAGTCTGGTTCCCCATCACCCAGAGTGACAGGGAAGCATCTCTGCCAATTCCAAAGTTACAAAACTATAGTTTGCTGGACAACCTTTTATTAAACACCATAGTTTAGAGAAGAAAGTGAAAAATGACTTCATTTTGCCAGTAAGCAAAATCATTAGTCCATCCTCAATATAAGGATTTTCCATGTATTTTAGAGTATAATTTAATTAAAGAGATCGATATTTCTACATTTTCTCAGTCTATGTCCTGAAGAAGTGCTGACTCCAATTTGCAATTTCCTCTATCACAGAGGGGACCTGAGTTAAGACCCCCCCCACACACACACACACAAAGTAATAGGAATAATCCACAGCCTTGTTTATCATTCTGTGACATTTTGTTTTCCTCTGCGGCGGGAGATCTCTTAAGCACTAATGTAATTCTGAGGAAAGAGATTTGATTAGTACGTCAACTCCTGATCTTTATACATCCCCCGAGGTTGTGATTAGCAGCAGGTCTGAGTTACAAGACCAACGTTAACGTTTTAGGGCAATTTGCATCAAGTTTAGGAAATGTTAATAATGTTTCTGTCTTTAGTGATTCTCAGTTTATTCACAGTTGATTTTGGGTGACCTAGTTCATTCTAGTAATTTATGTCAGTGGTTCCCAACCTGTTGTTCTAATTTATAACATAATTTATAACATAATTTTGAGTACCTCAAGTACTCCCCCATATTTATTTAGCCAGTACATTTATGTTCTAATGAGTACTCCCAAGTACCCCCCCATATTTATTTAACCTGTACGTCTATGTTCTAATGAATACTTCCAAGTACCCCCTGTAGATTGGCTGTGGAATTTGTACTTTTGATATATAGAACAACTTTATTTAATGCATTTATTATTATTTATTCACATTTATTAAAAAGCACTATATTTTCTTTATCATTCTTGAAACATATCCTAGTTGGGATGAATGATTCAGAACACAGTAGATGTGCGCTGCTATAGTAAACGTTATACAGAAGATCAATTTTTCAGACAACATGTCAGCTAAACAAGAGGGTGAATTTGTTTTGGTCGTAGGTCGAGGGGAAATGTGTAAAAAGCTGGGGGTCAAAAATCTCCACTTCACCGCAGACATCTTCAAGGAAGCGTTCTCTGCTATTTCATTAAGATCACCATGAAGACATACAAGAACTTGATGATGTAACCAAACACATGGAGCAGGTATTCAGCTACAATGTATATGTTATGCTTTCATATTTTAAAAGTTTTACAAATGGGACATTAAGGAAACAATACCTATCTTTCGTGCATCTAACTGTAATTATTACTTAACATTTGGCTTCATATCGAGCCTCCATTATAGAAGACTTATAGAAATGTTGTTGTGAGATTTCTAGTGTGAGATGTCAGGTGCAGGGTGGAGACACTAATGGCCAGCAGCGCCCCCTCTAGGTCCATGCTCGCCAGGTCATCGCCCTGCACAGGAATTTACAAAATGTGGTGACTTATGCGTTAACCTATTTAAGCGTTATTAGTATGCATTTGCGTGCATAGGGAACTCAGATCTTAAGAGATTAAGCTGGCACGAATTAACACTCTTATAATAGGTGGTGACCACAGAGAGATATGACACCCATTTAACAACCCATCCTACATATGGTACACTGCACAATGTCCCATTAATTGCCCAGGGTCTTTAGCCCTGATAGAAGACTGCCCCCTACTGGCGCTCTGACACCACTTTCAGCAGCATCTGGCCTCACGTTTTTAGAGGCATACCAGCAGAGGGATCCAGGATGCTATGTGATCTCTCGCGTTTTATGACTATGTGATTTGATCTTGGAAACGTTCATCATATTGTATGGCTTAATATGACATTTGTGCTGTAGAATAATTGCTGCAACATATCAGTTCTAATACAGAAACTTGTAACTCACAAGCCCCCTCCTTAAAGTGTGTCTAAGTGACAAATGAATTGGAACAGTTTAGGGCGGACTGTCAGTTCACGCTAACAATGTTATCTCCTAGTATAACCTGTATAAATGGGGCAGAAATCATTATAGGTCAGGTCCAATGCAGTAAGGAAGGGCTCAAAGCCTACTTAAGGTTGGAATGGGTCGGACATGGAGTCCCACACTTTCCGAAGGAAAAGAAATGTAGGTATGTACTCAACTTTCTAGCATCAAGACCGTTTGAAATAGAACTGCTCAGACAGTCAAAAAAAGCTGTTTTATCATTTATGATTCTTAAATATCTTTTAATTAGGTTATGTTGTTGAAATCAAGATGTCCAAAATGCTGGATATTTAATATCTTAAGGAAAGTGAAAAGTCGGTTTGGTCTTTTGAGAATTAGAATTTGGTCAGGTTAAACCCAGTCCAGGTATACTACATCTCTTGCACTGCCTAAATGTAGCTCAGATACAATGCAGGGTTCATATCACTTTGAATCGCTTGTTCTGAATGTTCTTCATTTTAGCTATCTCTCACCATTGGATTCAGCATAGTGTTGCATAGTGTTATTTCAACAATATTTCATTATGGCATGACAGATAGCTGCACAGCACCTGCTGTACAGAAGTGTCAGGCTTCTGCCTGAATTTAAGGTGGTATTGAATTGAACATGATTAAATATCTGCCCGTTAGTTTGCATTGCTGCTGTAGAGCCTATATAGTTATCTTTAGTTTTTTCTCCTTCTACATTCTGTAAATGGCTTGTCTATCCTCACATGTGCCACATATCTGGTCAAACACTGTGTCTAAAATGCTGCATCCTCCATAAAACACTACACTTTATATGCCCCTATTCTGCATGATTGGAGCATTGTCTGCATGATTTGCAGGTTGCAAATGATGACATGCCATACTGTACCTCAAAACTTTATGGTATTACTTCACCGTAGCAAAACATTTTCATGGAGGAAGAACCTCCGTCTTGAACTATTGCAATGTCTTCTAAGTAATGTATTTTCTTTGTGCAAACAGCTGGAGACTTGTGGTTATGTTATGCTATTCTGTACCCTCATTTTAAATAATATATTGACTATATTGACTGTTGAAAAAACAATGTTGTAAATAGTATTTGCAAGTCATCCTTCATCTAGAGAAACGTTAATGGCAGCGGGGAAATATTTAGGTAAATTATGGAAAATATTATTATTATTTTTTGTTATTACAGTTATTATCTTGTTATAACAGTTGCATCTAAAGTGTCGTATACAAAAAAAAAATAAGAATTTATACAAACCAGCCATGGCACTGTTTAAGTGGTTTCTTAACAATTGTCACCCCATTTACAAATAGGTTAATTCTAATTCAATGAGGGTGAGGGATAAGGGGAAAAAGCAACAGTCTGAACTGAGCCAACTTGTCTATATATATATATATATAACAAGATATGCTGTATTGTAATAGTACATTTCGTGTCGTATCTCTATCCATATACACACCACTGGTCTTACGGGTAGTCATTGTTTGGCTGACAGTGTCCGCTGCTGGCTGCGACAGAAACTGCACTGTCTCCAACTGCAACCGCCGTTTTTCCAATACACGTTAACGGTCACTGGGGGGCTGTAGCGGAAAAAGCCCCTGTTGAACCAAAGTCATAATTATAATATACATTAGGGGGACACATCCCCTAATAGTCAAATATGCTGAAAATAACCGCCCGAATATATTGAAAAATATAATATGAATATAATAATACAATATTCTTAAAATAAAAATATACTATGCAACGACAGGCAAATAATCATTAGCAAATGTTAACATAATCATAACTCAACTCAACAAATGTCCATTATTATTACTACCTGTTCTAGTATTTCGGTGTACTGTATGCAGTTCTGTGTGTGGTTTGTCCAAGTGGTGTTGCCGTACCCCTTGCAGATGCCGTTGCTCAACTGCTGTTGGTAGGCACAGTCATTGATAAACAACATATTTTTTCTGTTTCTATATATTTGGAAGTGAAAAGCTAGAACGTTATATGCGCGTTACGTAGGCTATATCACTGTCGAACTGTAATTTTGTAAATAAATAATATTTTGCTAAAATTGTAAGTAATAGCATGTAGTGGAATCAAACGTTTTTGATGAAAACGTGCCGATTTGTGCTCATGGGCTTATTCAACTAACGTTAATGTCTTTATTAAGTGACGTTTGTCAGACCTTTATTCGTTTGTGTTTGATTAAAGAGCAAGCAGTTTTATAACAGTCAGCCTTTATTCACGGTGAGTGGCAAGAGGAAGGTTGTCAGTGATGTTCGTCAGTTTTTTGGGCCAAATAAAGTTGTCAGCAGTGATAAAATGAGTACCAGTCAGATGATCGAAGTATACACAAGTACACGTTATGAGTCAATGTTTCATGATATAATAACAATTGCCGTTCAGATATGATACTGCTAGCAATCCATTCCATTAACATGGCAAGAAACACCACTTGTTTACCGATAGGTCTTTCATGTTCACTCTGGTGCGTTCAGAGTAGAAAGGGGGAGAAAGAGGATGCCGACTTGGCAGGGAGAGCAGGTGACATGGAGGTGAGTGAGAAAAAGAGGCAACTATTAATGACTTATCTTATATCGCGTTGTTGGTGTTGTTCCTACGGAATCATCATTAATGGTGGCACAACGAAGGTTAGGAGTTGGGACAGGCCCCATTGAGGTTAGGTTTAGGCACAGGTACCACTGAGGTTAGGTGTAGGTACAGGTGTCTCTGAGGTTAGCGTTAGGTCAGTGGCAGGGGGATATTCTGACTTGTCTTTGAACCGGAATTCCAGCCCAAAAGACAGAATTTTGAACTAATTAATTCTAGATTCAAAGTGTGCCACTAGAAAACAACATGTGCTGATGACATGTACCTGTTTCCAACGATTAAATGATATATTATATATTGCTGAATTAAGAGGGGGAACCAAAATAAACAAAAAGAACTACAGATATAACAATTACATGGCAACGTTTTTCCCTCAAATACAAATAGTTTGTGTATAGTTGTTGTTGATTTCGTAAATTATGAAGTTTAATGTTATTATGAATACATAATGATTTTTTTGCAGTCGACATAAATAAAACTGAAAGAATGAAAACGTAGGCCATATTGATGAAACTCTTCATCTGTTCCCAGGTGTTTAATTGCAGCTACAAACGGCAGAGGGCTCTCTTGAGTTTTAATTTCAGTGTCTGTAAAAGTATCTCAGGTATTGTAATGGTGGGTTTTATAGTAAATGTGCAATTGATTCGGCATTTGTAGGCTATTTGATGAGTATTTCTTTTTTTTGAGAAGTCTACTAATTTGTGTCATACATTTGCTAATGCTTTTGTATCTTGTATGTTTTATGGTTTATCAAACAGTTAATGATTTGCTCATGCATGTTGGCGTGGGTTTGAGAGGGAGACGCAAAGGAACACGAGCTGCGCTTTGTCTATGGTGCTGATGTGAATATACCATAAAGTGGATCTCAGGCAACATGGACCCAAAAATCGTAACTTCAAAGCATTTTCTTGAAACACCCAGTTTGTTTGTGGCATTAGATATAGGCTATGGTACATATTGCAAAAGATTAAATCGCAAAAGTTTAATTTCCACAGCCTATACTTAATATTAGTATATTCCAGTTGAGCAAGTGTTTTTAGTTATGGATGCTATGTTTGGTTTTTGTTTTTATTTTATTTTTTGTTTACTCCTCCTCTACCGGACCTGGGCCATGCCTAGGCTACAGGGCAATAAGGCAATAACGCTCCGATACAAATCAAACCCTGTACACTTGTGCCGTTTATGTTCTCTGCCAGAGCACCAATTTTCCGGGTGACCATCACAATTCAGATGATTCCTCCTTCATTATCGAATGGCTGGCTCCTTGTATTAGCCCGAACCCCTTCATAAAGGACTTAGGCACGAATGGTCGAATGAGAGGATGGATGTTCTTCAGCTGCTTTTTTCTATTTGAGACGAGTGCAAATGGGGGAAGTGGGTGCTTAGGACTTGTTTGTGTGGAGGATGCGTAGATTTAGAGATGGAAAGCGAGGCACCCTTTTTTGCACCGCGGAGATTGACGCGTAATGCGCCTTTGCGCGGGAAAGAAGTACAACGTAGCCTATGTGTTTCCAAGCCGTGTCTATGCTGTCGTTTTGATTATTTTGACTATTCACTGGATTGCTGTCTCTTTAGCGGTCAATACAAAAATCCAGACAGACTTTGTCTGTCCGCACTGGGCAGCGTCTTAAATTGATCTATTTGTATGCAGTTGTCACCCCGCGCAGACGTCATCCACATAGCTCCCAAGTCAGCTTTGGTATATATTTTTCTTCCTCTTTCCAATCGGTGTATGATCACCTAAGTTGCGTTTCTTTTTCCTTTACAACGATACCTATCTACAATAACAGCTCAACTATGGATTATACAGATGTTGTGAAAACTCATCCTCCAGCCATGCAATGGGATCGGTAGTCTATATTGCTATTCTATAGATGAGGACCATTTTTTACCTATCATATTGACATCCATTGGCTCATTTAAAAAAGATGAATAGCCATTTCAGGATAAGTTTTCCGTATTGCTTTCGCCACTTGGCAAAATGTCTGCGTAACCTCATGTTCTTGATCTGCAGCCTGGCGAATACCCTTCGTCCTACTGCAATAATCACCCACTAAACCGCGTGTTTGTTTATTTGGACGACTGCGACTCACGCGCAAACACACACACACATACATACACGCTACGGTCCGTGTCCGCCCCTGTCCAGCGTGCTGACTTCTGATTCCAGCCGCGTTCTTCAGGACAAGAAAAGTACAGAACGGAGAAATGCAAGAGACGAGATCAGCGTGTTAGAAGAGGAGATTGGACATTTACAAGGAAATGGATGTGAAAAAGCCTTCCAACGAATCGAAAACCTATTTGAATATATAACGGATGAGCTGTATCTCTTTCGAGGTGAGTTTTTGCCAGGTGTTTTTTTCAACCAAACTGCTGACGAAAACATGGACTGAAATAATTGTATGATGCTTACAAACAGTTTTTCATTATGCTCACACACATTATATCATAGCGAAATGTTTCAAACATAAGCACTACAATGTAGTATCTGGGCGACCAAAAGTGATATTTTACCTGATTCTACACCACGGACGGGAGCGCCTAGCAGCCACAATGGGACTGTGACCCCAGCTGTGATTGACTAAAGGCGGCTATTTATGTGGTCTGTGCTCCGTGTACGGACGGAGTACGGACCAGATCTGACCAACAGTGAGAAATTGAGCCATGGCAGCCGCTATCGCGAGCGGTCTGATTCGTAAGAAGAGGGAGGCACGCGAGCAGCATGTGGACAGACCACCCCAGAACAGGCGAAGGAAGAGCCCCAGTAAGAACAAGGGACTCTGCAATGGAAACCTGGTCGACATCTTCTCCAAAGTGCGTATCTTCGGCCTGAAGAAGAGGAGACTACGGAGACAAGGTGTGAGAAGTTGTATGTGCTGTGTGTGACTTTTTGTTTTCGAACTTTACTGTTGGTTAATACCTCACTTGCAAGTAGGCAAAGCGATGCCTCCAATAATCTTGGTGCATTATAATTAATTAACTGCACTCGTAAATTAACCAGTATGGTATTATCCTATGCACTACTGCACAATAGTGTGTACATGTTGAGTATGAAATAATCTGGGGCAGCCTATCCCATGGTTCTTGGTTGAGTATAGCGGTTTGTGGTTCGTAGGTGTGAGGGGAGGAACACAAACCACTCATTTCATACATGCAATCACAGGAAGATAAAAGGAAAGTAAGAGGTTCCCTGTTACGGGTTTGGTCTTTGGTAATCGTTCCACTTATGGACATTTTCTATGTATGTACTCCCTAATATAGATCGGCTGGATGGAGTTGATAAAGTACATTTCTGTCCGGTAATTAAATGCAACCTTTAAGATAGTTAGTATGTCTTAATTTGGAACATATCATTTAGGTTATAGCTGTCTGCGAAATGAGCAAACATAGAGATAATTAATTGTGATCATCAGGTGCCAAACCTGTTGCTAAAGAGTTCGGATTTCTTCATAAATATAGGTCACTTCGATTATATAATTTTCATATATATATATTTCAAAATGTGTATGCAATATTGCCAGCACCACATCTCTTTCCTTAAAGTACTCAATATTAAAGGCACTCTGTTTCTAAAAACGCCTGACACCAGAATGATCAATCTATGATTTGCGACTATTTTACTAATTAGTAACCGCCAATGTAAGCCTTAGTTATTTAAATTAGTTACTCTAGAACGGGTTACTCACAAAGACATAGAATGACTCCTTCATTCATGGTATCTCATAGGGAAGAATGTTGTTTACCTTTTTATGATTATAAAAGGAACCTTTCAAAGTGATTCCCTAAGTGTTTTTAGAAAATAACAATGTGTAACTTAGTCGTAGTGACTTGGAGAGACTGTGCGCGCGTGCATGTGCATCTATCCGTGCGTGTCTATGAATGTTTTTTTTTCATCCGGAATTCGACAGAAACAGCTAACAAAACCAGCAACGCAGATAATTCCCCGGCTTTAAATCGGCTGGACTTATCCAACTAGACAGCTCATTTACGTTCGTAACTATTATCTGTCTGGATGTCCAACACACTACCCAATTACCCAGTTCTTCTAGTTTGTGGACTGAGCTTCCATGCTGTTTGAGAAGGGCAATGATGCTAGACAATGCCAACGAAGAAACCGAGGCCTGACAAAACCGGTGTGCTTGGCCTATAAGCATACCTGTATATCTTGGCACCTGCCACCGGTGTCTACAGGGAACGCCTTCATAATACGTTCTAGAGCAAAGCCAAAGCCAGTCTAACTTAACTCACTGACTAATAAACCCCACAACTATATGCCAACAACACACCTGCTATCAACAATTAATTAGCAAGCCGGTACACAACTCAGATACCCGCTGTCTGTGTGTGTTCAGCTGGGGACGAGTGTGTGCAAAAGTGTGTATTGTGTGTCAGCGTTTCAGTCTTTAACAATGACGAGTTTCCAATTATGTTGCCCAAAGAAACTTTGGCAAGAAATGCATTGCATTTGGGCTTTATAATACAACAGTCTTACACCGGCGGTTAAAGACAAATAACGAAAATGTACTGGCAGATAAAGCTACTCAGAAATCGGTTATTGTTTTACACCGCAAGGAGGTGTAATGGCACCCAGATGTTGTGCACTTCTGACCATAGCCCTGTTTGTCCCTGGTAAAATGTCGGTGATTTGTTAGAAGCTCTCGTCGTCGGACACTTCTGCCAAGGGTGTTATTTTGCTAAATGTCCTAGGAAAACATCGCCCCTACATTTAGGTCCTGGGAAAAACCTCTAGCGAGCGACATCACACACCGCCACAGTTTTCACAGCTCACATAAACGCACGTTAAACCCTGCACACACATGAGCTCTCTCCTCTGTCTTCTCGTTTTTTTCTTTCTCACATATAAATACACATACGCTCCCGCACATACACAAACGAAGGGAAGAGCAAGGGCATGTTTTGGGTGCTTATTTGATCAAAAAATACTTTTCTAGCGAAATAAAGCTGAGTGTTCCATGCAGTTTCGACGCGCGTGGACAATAACGTTCCTTTCGTGTCTGGGTTTCCTCAGATCGAAACTTATTTCACAGTTAATAATCAGCACCAACATGCATTACCATGACTGATTAACAGGTTACTTTTAAACAAAAATAATTATATATAGCTACTTTCATTGCTAATTCCATACTGAGTAAATGCAAAACAGGCAAAAGCACACACCATATCAATGCCTTCATCCCTAATATGTTCATTCAGATCTTGAGCGTATTATTTCTATATTATTTCGGAAAACAAGTCATCAATGCGTCCCCAAATAAATATCAGCCATTAATATAAAAAATGTTAAGCAATGTTATACAACATAACAATACTGTTTAAAAGTAAGCTGTGGAGTACTGCAATGGTTAGCATATCTGTGGGATGTTGAGTCCCAATTAAGCACTGTCGAAATGGTTTGGATTTGAATTCTTCTTTCAAAATAATTTTTACCCTGTACAAATCTCCCAGATTTCCACCACCATTACATTGCCTCCACCATGCTTGACAAATGGGGTTAAGCACACCTCCAGCATCTTTTCATTTGGTCTGCATTTCGCAAATGTTCTTCTTCGTGATCTGAATGAATCAAACCTTTGCTCAAAGAGCTGTCTGTTCTTAAAACCTTTTTCCAACCTTCTTTTTTTTAGTGTTTGTGCTCTTTTGCCCATCTTAATATTTTCTTTTTATTGGCCAGTCTGAGAAATGTATTTTGCCCATCTTAATCTTTTCTTTTTACTGGCCAGTCTGAGATATGGCTTTTGCCATGCTTCACTGTTGACGTTATGACTGTTTTTTACTGGGTATTATTTAGTGTTGAAGACCTCTGAGGCGTCTGTTTCTCAATCTAGGCACTAATGTATTTGTCCTCTTGCTCCGTTGTGCACCAGGGCCTCCCCCTCTTCTATCTGTTCTGGGTAGAGACAGTTTCCACTGTTCTCAATGTGAAGGGAGTAGTACACTGCGTTGGATGAGATCTTCCGTTTCATGGCAATTTCTCACATGGAATAGCTTACATTTCTTAGACAAGAAAAGTCCAACGAGTTTCAGAAAGGCTTTGTTTCTGGACATTTTAAGGTTGTAATTGAACCCTCAATTACTGATGCTATCGATAGTCAACTAGTCTAAAGAAGGCGAGCATTATTGGTTCTTTAATGAGAATGAAAACAACAGTTTTCAGCATAACATAATTTCAAAAAGGTTATATAAAATATTATAAATATATATAATATATATTTAAAAATAAATTGACAACAATGTTGTTTTTCTTTTGAAATCAAGGACATTTTGAAATGACCCCAAACGTTTAATCAGTAGTGAACATACTAACGCAAAGTGTCACTGTAAATGAGGGGATGTTTTACTTCATATCAATTTGAATAAGTCACTACGGAAGAGGGAAAAGCAAATGGAAAGCATGAGTCTATATCTGTTTCTATGCATGAGAATCACAGGAGGAGGATACTCAAGAACTCTACATAAAAGCTTAAAATAACTGGAACTATAAAATAGTAGAAACCCACCCAAACTTGAATTACCATTCTGTAGAAATAAATGATAAACAACTAGCCGCCATAAAACATCATACACATTCCCCAATGTTATGTGTAACATTGTAACACCATTGATCTAATATTGGCACAGAGTAAAGAACATCGCAGTGTCTCTGTAAACTGTTTTAATAATGCACTTAACCTAATTGAACTTTGAAATGTTACACCCATTATATGCAATTAATACCGAAAAGACCTAAAAACTCAGATTATATTAACACAAAATAGTTCAACTATATATTATGAGCTATCACACATAAAAAGCTGTCGGTGACCCAGGAATCTAAGAACTTACTTAGCTCTCACTTCTGCATTGTCACCATTCTGTGGCCATATGTGTTTTTTCACACAACAATCAGCAACCTGATATTTATTAGGGCTGGGAACCGATAAAAAACAAAAAAATTATTCGCACAATTTGCTGTGATTAATCATGATGTGTTTATACTTACATTGTTTTTTTAAATTCCAAACATACTGATGTCAGAAATGTTATTAGTGCATTTGAAAATCAATTTATTGAGTTAAGCATACAGGTTAACCCTGTTTGAATCTATTTTTTCATAAAATTGAATTTCGTATTGTTGTATTATAAAATATTTGTTGTTAACCTTGCTTTTATGTTTTGGGTTTGGGTTATTTTCTTACGTGCAAGACATTTGAGCTCAATTTGCTCAATTCCATAGAGCTACTGTATGAACCTGTATCATGACAAAAATGAAGAACGACTTTACCAAAGACCCAGTCAAACTATTTGTCTTTTCTGTATACAGCCTACTGTAATTTAGATTTAATAGAGTCTTTAAGAGTTCTATATTTGGAATATAATAACTGTTTGCAATAGTGGACGTATTCAGCATTAACTATTCAACGTCGGAAGAATGAACGAATGAACGAAAGGACGTTGCCTTCCTGAACACAATCTAAAGATCCTAGTTAGTAGATCTGAACTTCCCACTAACCCACAATAGCTGTCACAACAGTAAGTGGTTAAGACCGGCTATAGGCTATAGTGTTTGTGATTCAGGCAAAAAGGTCTTGCGTTAATTGCGTAACTGTTTTTTATGGGTTAAACATTTGAAATTAATCAGAAAGATTAACACGTTAACTCCCCTGGCCCTAATATATATACATGAATTTATGTCACCTGGACATTAATTCATGTATATATACATTGCCAAGACAATCCCCAAAAAGAGAATGGTTTTGCTGGTTGTGGCCACAGACAATTGCTCTGTTTTTATCCTTCCTGACTGATTCTTCTCTAGTTTTGCTAGTGTCCTTTGCATTACTGGTAGCATGTGTCGATACCTGTAGCCCATTCAGGTTCTACAGGCAGTCCAGCTCCTCCCGGATGGAACATGTATACGTGCTGTTGCAAGAAGAGTTGCTGTGTCTCCCAGTACAGTCTCAGGAGCATGGAGGAGATACTAGGAGACGGGCCGTTACACGAGGAGAGCTGGACAGGGCCGTAGAAAGGCATCAACCCAGAAGCAGGACCCGTATCTGGAACAAGTGCCAGATCCATACAAAATACTGCTGGTGTGCATGTTTCTGACCGTCAGAAACAGACTCCATGAGGGTGGCATTAGGATTTGGGTCAATATAAGACATAGGTTTGAAGTTGGTATTTCAATTCCAGATGTGGATGCTGTCCCAGTGATCAAACAGATATCTGGATAATTCATGATGGGATTAGTTCTGTGGTGCTTAGCTAACCTGGTGTACCCACTACATTAGATTAGATATTTTAGCAGAGTAGACAAGGAGCTGTGTTTATGGCAAGCTTTTATTTACTAGGAAAAAGTAACAACAACATTGCATTTTTCAATTAAACACATTTATTCATGTAATCATGACCCCCAGAGATGGTGAAAAACACGCTGCACTATATTGCGAAGCCAAGACAAAAATATACAGTATTGTGCTGAATGGATGTTGCTCCCCAAAGTCAACATCAAATGGTCTCAGTCTACACCACCTAATAAAATATATTGGTACAGAGGTGAGATCTTCCACACATGGATAATGTCCCTATCAGAACATGAATTGTTAAGTCCTTAGAAAAACTGTTGGATAAGCAGCTTTCTGTTATCCTGCTGATCTGTTGGTGATATCATGTCAACGCCTGTACATCACGTACACGGACACACTAACAGATCTGGGACTGGGTTTCCAGTATGCTTCCTGCCAATATGGTGGAGAAGGGGACCAAGTTTATTTTCTCCAATGCGGAAAGGAGAAGCCCTTTTGCTGTTCCAGAAAAATCAGAAGTGGGTCAATCAGAGCTTGGCTAGGGAAGAGGTGTGCATCTGTCGTGCTCGTGTGTTTGTGTGTGTGTCTGTGTGTAGCTGAGCACCTGTCTTCACTGTCCTGACAGTTACCGTTTCTGAGGGAGGTAGAGTGGGAGAGGAAAGAAAAAACATCACACGTCTACAGTGACAGTTCAATTTACCTCAGGAAAATCCCTGCAGCACATGGCAACCCACATTTTCGGCTCAGGAGAAAAAAGGTCACATTGTTTGGATGGCTGTAAAGGCTTATTACACTTAGTGAGAGAGAGACATGTACAGTGAGAGTTTGCATAGAGTTGCCGCCATGAGGGCGTCCCTTTAACACAAGTGGTGTCATTGCCCCCCATCTTTAAGATGAACCCACATTTCTGCATAAGGAAGGTTATGTCATATCTTTTACTGTTACAGTTAAAAATGTGTAACTGTTACAGTTAAAAATGTGTAATTTCTATTGCGCATGTAATTGCAAAATTACCTTTTTTACCCTATTTTTCTCCTCACAATTTTGTATTGTCCGATATTTTATTTGGGCTTTGCCTTAAATGTAAAACTTCCCAAGCAGTCTAGGGATGTCTAAGATCAAAACTTGTGAGGCAATGACCACCAGAATAGCTGCTGCTCAGATAAGCTGCTGCTAAATTTTGCCAGGCTGGAAATGTTATCATATTCACTATTTATGTAAACCAGAGTATCTTCAATACAGCAGCAGAAGTAGATTTTACAATCTCCAAAGGTTTGTCTGAGAAGGAGAAAGAACATTAAAAACGGTTTGGTCGTAGCACAGACCTCTGTTGGATGCCACACGTAACTGACAACTCTTTTTATCTGGACGCTAGTAGTGATGTATTACTTTCCATTTGACAGTTATTTGTAGAATCAGCTCAGTGCTGTATCATAGACGTCAGTGTTTACACTAAAAAGAGGATGTTGTGGTCTCCAGTGTCAAATGCAGCACTGAGATCTAAAAGGAGCAGGATGCTAGGAGAACCTGAATCAGCAACCATTAGTGGGTTGTTGGTAACTTTAGCCAGCTCTGTGCAAGAGTAGGAAGAAAACGTTGAAAAAAAGCTGATTAGGTAACATATGTGATTGATGCTGATTTGCATCATCTTTCTAGCATATTTTGATAAAAAGGGGAGTTTGGAGATAGGCCAAGGTGGATAGGATATCCTGGGCAAGGTTGGATTGCCTCTGTAAAGAAGTGACTGCAGCCCTTTTGAAGATCGATCTTATCTCTCCGGTTCACAGTCTGTCAGGGTGTTGCCAAACATAAGCAAGGAGGTTATTATTTTAGTGTTAAATTACATTTATTTTGAAAGGGAAATCAGGAGGACAGAGTAGGGGAAGGACAAAAAATTGTTGAGCTCATGCCGGAATTCTCTGGTCCCAGGTGAGCATTTTGAGTAGGATGTAGAAAAAGGCTCAAGGAAGCAAGTGGTATTTGATTTCTGGTGACAGAACAGCTGAGGAAGTGACTTTGTTATTTGCTGAGGGTAAGGGATGTCTGGATTGGGCAGTCAAGTAATGGGGTTGTTTCATGATGTTTCTTTTGATGGTATTAGTCTTTGTCCTTAGAAGTGGTTGCTCTGCTTTGAGAAGGCCCTGGCAGTGCTCAAGTTTACAGGGGTGAAAAGATAGGAGGTTCAGAGGTTATCTTTGTTACTATTTATATTGACAGAGTTGAAGGCTGCTTGTGCTGTGTTAAAGGTAGCAGACCTGTGGTCTTTGTAGGCCAGCATTAGGTCGGTGTGGCCATGAATCTGCACGGGTTTTTAGTGAACCATGGAGACAAGCATTGGAAATTACCAATTTCTTTTCAGGCGCAGGATGTTAAGAAATCTACTCAGCATGCTGTTATAAAGATGTGTCTTGTTATTGAGGGCCAGCTCGCTACATTCATAATCCAAGGTGAACTGAACCCGTTTCTGAACAAGGGACTTCTCTGGTTGCGGAATTTCATGTTTCTCTTTAGGTGGTGGAGAAGAGTCGGAGTGGTCTTAGTCAGTGTCACAGCCTTTGGGCCCTAGCACAATGACATCCAAGTCAAAGGCAGGAACATTGTCAATAGTAACAAGGCCAGATATTAATGGTTTTGGGTGTGAAGATGCACTTGTTCCTCAGAATATTGTAAACGGTATAGTTATTATGCATAGAGAGGGACGCCCCTAAAGATGCCATACGGAAGAAGCTATATCAGCTGTGTAACAGAAAGGGGTGTAGTTAGCTGGCCAAACAACCATGTCTAACTATCGAGACAATAAAGAGACAAAGATGTAGGATTCTATTAGAATCCCCAAAAGCTGCAGTCACATGATCATCCATCTGAAACCTCTTTTCAGCTGAGAAGTTGGTTTAGAAGACATAACAGACAAGACAACCGGTTGCAGCCTATTAAAACAGGAGGAGTTTGGCATTTACAACTGGGGTGATAGACATACAAGCACAACAACTTGCAATTCAGAGTATAATATAATAAATACAGTGGGGAGTACGAGTATTTGATACACTGCAGATTTTGCAGGTTTTCCTACTTACAAAGCATGTATAGGTCTGTAATTTTTAAACCTTACAAAAAAACAGAAAATCACATTGTATGATTTTTTAGCAATTAATTTGCATTTTATTGCATGACATAAGTATTTGATCACCTACCAACCGGTAAGAATTCTGGCTCTCACAGACCTGGTTTTCTTTAAGAAGCCCTCCTGTTCTCCACTCATTACCTGTATTAACTGCACCTGTTTGAACTCATTACCTGTAGAATAGACACCTGTCCACACAATCAATCAAGCACACTCCAACCTCTCCATAATGGCCATAATTGTAGACCCGCACAAGGCTGGGATGGGCTACAGGACAATAGGCAAGCAGCTTGGTGAGAAGGCCACAACTGTTGGCCCAATTATTAGAAAATGGAAGAAGTTTAAGATGATGGTCAATCACCCTCGGTCTGGGGCTCCATGCAAGATCTCACCTCGTGGTCCGTCTGAAGTTTGCCAATGACCATCTGGATGATCCAGAGGAGGAATGGGAGAAAGTCATGTGGTCTGATGAGACAAAAATAGAGCCTTTTGGTCTAAACTTCACTCGCCAAGTTTGGAGGAAGAAGAACGATGAATACAACCCCAAGAACACCATCCCAACCGTGAAGCATGAAAGTGGAAACACGATTCTTTGGGGATGCTTTTCTGCAAAGGGGACAGGACGACTGCACCGCATTGAGGGGAGGATGGATTGGGCCATGTATCACGAGATCTTGGCCAACAACCTCCTTCCCTCAGTAAGAGCATTGAAGATGGGTCGTGGCTGGGTCTTCCAGCATGACAGCGACCCGAAACACACAGCCAGGGCAACTAAGGAGTGGCTCCGTAAGAAGCATCTCAAAGTCCTGGAGTGGCCTAGCCAATCTCCAGACCTGAACACAATAGAAAATCTTTGGAGGGAGCTGAAAGTCTGTATTGCCCAGCGACAGCCTCGAAACCTGATGGATCTGTAGAAGGTCTGTATGGAGGAGTGGGTTGCTGCAGAGGGGAATCCCTGCTGCAGTGTGTGCAAACCTGGTCAAGAACTACAGGAAACGTATGATCTCTGTAATTGCAAACAAAGTTTCTGTACCAAATATTAAGTTCTGCTTTTCTGATGGATCAAATACTTATGTCATGCAATAAAATGCAAATTAATTACTTAAAAATCATACAATTCTTTTTTTTTTTCTTATTCCGTCTCTCACAGTTGAAGTGTACCTAAGATAAAAATTACAGACCTCTACGTGCTTTGTAAATAGGAAAACCTGCAAAATCGGCAGTGTATCAAATACTTGTTCTCCCCACTGTACATATTAAAATTAGAGAGAGTGAGACAGAGGGAGATAGAAAAGGGTGGGAGGAAGAAAAATGAAAGCCAGAGATGAGGTTAGAATGAGGAATACTCCTACTGCATAGTATGTGGTTTAGAAAAAGCACCCAGGGTGAAGGACCCTACATATTCTTTACCTGCCCTTCTCCTGTAAGTCAATCGAGAGAGAAAATGCAGTGTCATTCTCAAGTTACTTGACTGCTGTTTCACACTTGCATGCCTGCACGTAACCACCCACCTGCAGATCTTCTATAAGCCAGTATGTGAACCATAGCTATAATGTTAGAATGTTTCAGTATACATTCTGTAGTAACAGAGATAACATTGAAAATGAATGTTTCATTTGTTCGGTATAGAATTGTTTCTTATTTCATTGCGTCAAATGAAAATGGAGGGACACCTGGTACCATGAGAGCAGTCTGAGAGCAGTCCTTTCGGCAAGGAATGCCCACTTCTTTCTCTGTACCTGTATGTAAGAGAGGACATGAATGTAACATTTGACTGCTACGCACGTAGCAGCTCATGTGAGGGCCCGCCTCCATTTGACGATCTTGAATAATGTATAGCAGTTTTCGGTCTGAGGACATACGTAGGTTTGCATTTTAAATAGGAGAACAGTTCCTGAGAAACCACTGATACAATCCCTGAGACGCTTGTGGCTCCTGTCTTGAAATATGGTGGAACATGTTAAGGGATAAAAAGGAATACCTCACCCTACAAATGACTACTGTATACCAAATGATGATTTAGTATGGCATGTCCCTTGACTGTTCCCAGGTTAACCATGAAGTCAATTTCTGGTGTTGCCGGCAAATTCTGAGCTTTATCTGTCAAATATGCCCTGGCTTAATCTGCTTGATATACCAACCAATCAACTCCCACATCCTAGTCACAATACCCTCCACATACATCGTGTAATTGTGTGATTCTTTCAAAATTAAGTTTGTGAACATTCTTAGTATGGTCAGAGTCACTCTATCAGGTAACACTGCTATCTCTAGATTATGAGTGCTGTTTGTAGTAGCTAGGAAAACTGTTATGTTTGTGTTTATTGTCAAACTGTGAACACTTTAGATCCAGTGGGAGAATTAGTGCCTTGGTTATAGAAAACATCTTGGCTATATTTTCCAAAGTGGGCTAACTGGGAAATCTGTAATAAGTTCACCTGTGTGCTTGTGATTTTTCATGCACATGTTGGTGACAGTGAAGCGTGTCTCTTACACCTCGGTATTAGGTGTGCACATTTGTTTTATGAAAGGGTGGTTACTTGTGTGGCAAGTAACCACTGGTTTAAGTCTTCTGCAGATCCGTTGGAAAATGGGAGAAGGGATATTCTAGCAGTTAGACATCCTTTACACACACACAATCACACAGACATGCATACACAACACACACATATGCAGGTATAAATGCACATGGATTAAAGGAAACACTCATGCAGACAAATCCAAGAACACATGCGCACTTGAGTACATACACACGCACAGGGCTGTGAGCTCCCAGCTTCGTCCCCATTTTAATTATTACAGATTGGCCCCTGCTGAACTGACTTAGAAATCAATTTCAGTTTGAAAAGCTGCTGATCAAAGTCCTTAATTGATCGGAGGAGGCCATCTTAGTGAGTCGGCCTGCTTGTTCTCACTCAAGGGGATTGTGCAGTCATTAAAAATGTATGTGAAAGTGTGTGTGTGAAGGTTTGTGTGTGTGCAAGTGTGCGTGTGCTGGCCTTAAAAGTCTCCATGAATGTAGATTTGCAAACCCAAGCTGCTTCTGTGTTAGCATCCCAGAGAGAGATGGGGGACACGGACAGCACTAATTACCCCCTAATCCTCCGGAAACATTTCAGAATATTTCAATAATAACACCAGATCCATTCCCCCTGCCCCAGCCAGGGATCTAATCATCTTCATTGGAGGCCCCATGACCTTCAAACAAGAGTTCATGAAGCTCTCTCCACCTATACTGACCCCTGAACTAATGCCTCTAACATCCGCTAACCCCCTTATTCATTTGGCCTTGACACAGAGAGTGTAGCACCTTACCCAACCCAACCCCACGGAGACAGTGGTGGCCCCTTGTGCCTGCCCGGGCACCCTCCTTCTTGGCATGTCCCAAACCTCCCCCTGATCCTCTCCGCAGCCTTAGCTCCAGACCTAAGCAGCTGCCAGACCTACAAAATTGCAATGTAAAAGAGAGACCTCTGCTCTGCTTAGCCTCTCTGCTCTCAAGAAGAATTGCTGCTCCTCTGGCCCGAGACCACCAGCCCTCATCAGCGGAGTGCACGGCAGCTTCGCCCAGCCAGCCCCAGCCAGCCCCAGCCAGCCCCGGCCAGCCCCGGCCAGCCCCGGCCAGCCCCAGCTTCGCCCATCCAGCCCCGGCCAGCCCCAGCTTTGCCCAGCCAGCCCCAACCAGCCCCAGCCAGCCCCAGCTTCGCCCAGCCAGCCCCGGCCAGCCCCAGCCAGCCCCAGCTTCGCAGAGCCAGCCCCAGCCAGCCTCAGCCAGCCCCAGCCAGCCCCAGCTTCGCCCAGCCAGCCCGGCCAGCCCCGGCCAGCCCCAGCTTCGCCCAGCCAGCCCCGGCCAGCCCCAGCCAGCCCCATGCGGTGGAGTAGCCTTCGGAAGAATCAGAAAGCGGCCAGCAGACTCTCCGGGTCCGCCAGGAATGGACAGACAAAAGCAAGCACCGCCGCCCTTAGCCAGCGATTCCCTGACCAAAAAAGCTAACCCTAACCCTAACCAGATTAGTGTGACGATCTGCCAAGCAGCCTGCCGGGAGGATTAAGGACAAATAATTTATACCATAGGGATGAAGCTGCCAAGTTGTTGATCATCAGCAGACTCCATCTGTAAGATACTTGGGAGTGTTTAAACTGGCAGCTCGTCAACCCCCGAGGAACTGCCAAGGGTTATCTGGCCAAAATCAGCAGAGAGAATGCGAAAAAGTCAAGGCAACAAACATTTCATGTAGTTTTGTGAAGGCCAGTGAGCAACATATGTTGCTATACACAGAATGAAACAGATGTGACCTGTACAAAATGTAAGCAAAACGCCACAGCTCCGTCAACTCCAACACAACAAAGTTGTGTGGTATGTCAACAATGCTTTCTGTCCTCACTATGTCTCTCTTATCCAATGGAGGACCTGGGAGCGTCAATCACTGTCAACGTTGAAACCTAGTTCTTACAAATGCTCCTTTTGCATTTCTCTGAAAGCACGTGCCCAGGTCCCTGCACACTTCTGCTTGCGGTTCCTCCCTACTTTGCTCCGTCAACCTGGCCTCCACCTCACTTATACTCCGCTCAAGCTCCCCCAAGCCACACTCCTCGAAACTGAGGAGGAAAAGGCTATAAACTGCTGACAGGAAAGCAGAAACCCGGCTACTTTCCCCGGAGAGAGAGGGAGGGGATGAGAGAGGGAGAGAGGGTACAAGAAAACCAGAATGTGACAAAAAGAGAGGGAGGGAGGGAGATGGGTGGATGAATATGTTCATTGCTGACTCCTCCAATGTGAGTCCCTCTTTTCTCTTCTTGTCTGCTTGTGAAGTGTTTGTCAGGCCAACATGCTCATTCATTCTGTATGTGTTTGTGAGTTCTCACTCATTTCTCTCAATGTATTTGCATTGTTCAGAGGTTTGCTACTCTTTTGTTCTAGTTATTTAAGTTCTATGGATCTTTTTAGCGGCCAAGCATTTTTTTTTGTCAGTTGCCGAGGTTTTCCTGTGGCCCCATGTCTGTCAAACAAAGAATTGGTCATGATGGCACAGAGATAGGCATTTTTAAATGTGTGTGGTTTTATTTTTTGGAGAATAGAATTTTCTTTAGTATAAAAAAGTACAGTTATGAGAATAAACTGTGAATACCTGATAATAGCACCCTTTTTCCCTTTTAATTTGAAGGATCATTTGTCATGGTTTTGCTTTAAAATGTGACGTATTAAGGGGAGTTTTTCTTTTTTGCTGCTTTGTTCGTTGTGGTCACAGGTTTTGGATAATTGTGATGTCGGAGTGAATGAAAGAACGGGACCAAAATGCATGGTTGAGCTCACGAAGATCGTTGGTTTAATAACTTTCTCTCGTAGCCCGAAAATAGCCTCTCTTCTGGAGGTAGTGAAAGCAACGTGCGCGCAGGCAAGTAAAAATGATCAGATGGGAAATGTTTCCCTTACGGTATACAATGCACAGAACGTAGGTACTAGCCACACGAAACACAGCGACAATAACACACACAGAGACACACAGGGGCTTAAATACCCAACTGATTGGGAGCAGGTGTAAGGGATCAGAGAAGGGTGCCTTCACAGGACATGGGAAACAGGACAAACATACACAATGGTCAAAAAAAGGCCGGCAACGTCGAACGCCGGGGTGCCCCGCGACAGGAGGAAGGCCCCCCACCAGGAGGCGACGTGACAATAATTACACAAAATAAATCATTGGTTGATAGTTAAAGGTAAGTATTAATCTGGAGAGGTTAGTGATAAGATGTTGGATGTTGTTAAAACAAAAAAACTAAAGCAGTTGTGAAAATGTCTACTTTACAGGAAAAATTACAAGGATATAGTAAGTGTGAAGAAACGTGTCAATAGAGTTTTGCCGTAGATTACGGCATTTTTTTCAAAGCACAGTGAACAAGTCATAAAGCAAAGTGCCATGGGATGTGCTAATGTCACATTGTTGCTTTTAAATTGTTATACTCCCCCAATCCCCTTAATATTATGTCTTCTGCTCAAGATAAATACGAGCAAACAAGTTTTCACACAAACATGTTAGACTGGAATGCTACGCTTTCATGATAATTA
This sequence comes from Novumbra hubbsi, assembly GCA_016801125.1. NCBI lineage: Eukaryota > Metazoa > Chordata > Actinopteri > Esociformes > Umbridae > Novumbra > Novumbra hubbsi. Next base: position 11,767 of record JACXGK010004139.1, on the reverse strand, counting down.
TAGTTGTAGGTCAAAATAAACTGACCTCCTGATTTGCATTTTAACACGTTAATACTGTTTTGCTCCAAATGGAAATACAAAGAGAGGCACGCAAACCTCACCTTGGAGCTATCGGTCACTATGCCATAGATTAGATCGTTTGAGGCCTGGCACCTTCTGTTGTGGCCACAATCACCTCTAGAAACAGGGCTTCCCCAACAATTCCAGTTCTAGGGTATCACAGTCCATTGAAAACACTGGATTCTGGATAGCAGTATAACAGGTTTCTAATCAATAAACAACACAGTTCGTAAAGAGGTTTATTCGTGATCATAATGCAACTAATACACACATTCAAAAGGTTATACTAGATGGGTGCTTTTTCTCTTAAAAATATGTCCTCTTCCAAGGTTATTTAACATCAAGAAGGCTAAAGGGTTAAATGATTTTAAAAGACAAGAGCAGTCTTTGGTCAAGGGGAGTTTAATGAAAATATATAAAAATGCCTTGCATCAAACTGCTAGCTTGCCTCTAAACTAAAGCAAAGCCAAGTTGGCCCTGGTAGATTCCTGGATGTGAGACCAGTCTCTGCTAATAGGGGTGTCTATTGAATGACCAGTAGAGAACAATTCTGGTCTATATATCAAACCCAGGGCAGATACAACAAAAATGTCTTGCATATATGGGACTTGAAGGTGTCCTGACTGTGTGTTTTGCCCTAAAATGACCACTAAACCATCCCTTTATTTCCCAAATAGCTAATTTCACTCCTTACAGAAAGATCACTAGATGTTAAATTACAGAGATTTCATTTTATACCCATTAATTAAACATAGGCAGTTCACAAGTTCCATAATTTGTGTATTTGAGAGTGGATTCTTGCTTTATGTTGTATGCAGAAGCTATTTAACTATTTAAACATGTCCTTACAACGCAGAGAAGTTCCATTATTATACTTGTTTCCGAAATGTGACATTAAGGCCGAAGCATATATAGCCTGACCAGTAACATCACAATTTCTCTCATGGGCCACTTCATTAGACTTACTTTTCTCTTCTCATATTGGTACATGAAGATCCCCAATGGGTCGAATCCTATAAGTACATTTTCACTAGTGTGTAATTGAGAATATTATAACTATAGCCATGAACATTGCTCATCCACACCACTATTTAGTTGGTAATATTGGTCTATTACACACACATTGCCAATCTACTGTTTGTAGTAATGCAACGTTTGAATGAGCTCTATGCAAGTAAAATAAAATTATAAAGCATTTATAGCTAAGCACTTTACTGTGCAGTTTGCCACTCTGATCTATAACATTAATACTAAAGCAGAACTGACAGCATTTGAAATAGTTATGAATATATGAAGTGAACAGACATCATATTATGTGCCAACATGTCAAATTGTCATTGTATTCTACATAACCAGCTTTATATAAACATTTAAATATAGGTTACATTTGACACAAATTAAGTCAAATGAATAGCTATCAAGATACAGCTCTGGAAAAAAGTGATCACTGCAAAATAATCTCTCTCTAGGTTTAACTATTTTAGAAGTATGTGTTCAGGTAAATATTTTTGTTTTATTCTATAAACTACTGACAACAATTGCCCCAAATTCCAGGTGCAAATATTGTCATTTAGAGGATTTATTTGCAGAAAATGACAACTAGTCAAAATGACAAAAAATGAAGAAAAAAAATAATGCAAAGAAAATAAGTTTGTATTCATTTATTAATACTGATGTTTTAACTTAAGAAGAGTAACAGAGTTTAGGAACGTTGTTAAAGTAGAAGGAAGCAAGGCTTCTTCCAGGACAACCTTTGTGGCTTGATTTACGTGTCTTTCACAAAGATAAATCTGCTTGATTCCGGCCTTGCTGAGTCACCTCCAGATCATTACTGATCCTCCACCAAATTTCACAGGTTTGTTGTTCCCAATGTCTTCAGCTTGACCTTGTTCTTATGAACCGCCGTCTTGGTAATGTTAAGTATGGAAGCAACCCGGCACTCATTGTAACTCTTTTGGCATGGTCATTCGTTATTTTTTGATTCAATTACTTTTGAGGTACTACCAGCACTGTTTTTGACATTCAGCTGGTCTTTTTGCAAGAAGATAGTGATGACCACAGCAGTGGTTTTATACTTTTCCTCATTTTTATACTTTTGCTTTCGGGGATCACCTAATCAGTACCTCATTCAGTAGAATGAGGTGTGCCTGTGTTAAAATTCAACAGACATTGGAAAAGAATGGATACCAAACATGAAGAAAGGCAGATTTAAGCAACATTTGCAGTGGGCTCTTAATTTTTTCCAGAGCTGCATATAAAATACTGGTTTATTGTTTCTTTCTTCCAGCTTTTTTGCGACTATTTGAGTTTCAGTGGCTCATTATATTGGACAAAATAATCCCACTAATAGAGGCAATGGTGTTCACTGTTACAAGGAAGTAGGCTTATTAGGATTATTTGGGGCAGAGGTAAGGAAACTGAGGGCATAATATGTAGACTCCATCTCTAACGGTAGGTTGTTTAAACCATGTCCTAGACAAAAATGTTGTGCAAGTACAACAATTCTTTGCTGTTGTTTTGGTTTTTACCAAACTGAATCCTGTACATTACCCACACATAACTTAACCCTACCCCACACATTAACCCCATATTCTGTACCTACTGTATTTATCAGTTGACAGAGTTATAGTTTGGTTGTGGTTTCAATGCCTCATGTTAACCATATCACACAGGTACTTTGTCTGCTCCTGTAAAAATAACATTGGATTTTGAAGGGAATTTGTGATACCTTGTGGCAAGCTCACTAGCACATATACACACTCATAAACAGAGGCCAGTAGCAGAGCTCAGGTGAAGGTGATTCATCATCTCCTCAAGGCCTAACAAGAGTCAAATCTGGCCTGATAGCTGTCTTAACAATAAAGCTAATGTGGTAGGCATCAGACCTTAGGTGTAGTCCAAACACACACAGACACACTAGCCTTCAACCTGGATGATAATGTGGTAGGCATCAGACCTTAGGTGTAGACCAAACACACAGAGACACTGTCAACCTGGATGATAATCTGCATAAACAGTAAATACTTAAAAAAGAAAAATCCACAGCTAGACACTAATTTGTGTCTAGGTATTTGTTTTGAGTTCTTACATCAATTGGAGTGCTTGCATGTGATTCAGAAATGTCAATCTGTGTGATGTTTTATTTTTAAACAATGACAGACCTAATACAATACTGCAAAGGGACATTGGATTTATGTTACGATATATAAGAAATCACCCCTAGGTTAAAAGCATTCCACCTGTTATTTATATACATCCCACTCAGCTGTCCACCAATAGATTCAGTAGCTTAGACATTTTGAAAACAGCACAGATGCTCGCCGTGATGCTCATTTCTCAAATGCATGGGGAGTTGTTTCCGATGAAAAAGACAGATGTAGCTACAAATATATGTGCTGGAATTTGGGAAGGGGAAAGTGTCTGGGTTTTGAAAGCTGTGTGTAGAACAAATAACCACATTTAATAAATGCATTTTGTGTTCCAATTTGCAAATGATTGCGTCCCACTTCTTCTTGGAACAATGACTCTAGTCTGCTGGTTTCTGTATCTAGACACACTTACAGGTGGAACTCTTCTAGGCATCTTCGTCTTACACTAGAGAGCATTTCTTTGGTGCGGTATTTGCAGCACTTGCTTCTTTTATGCAAAGGGAACTCTTTATAGGCTCTTGTTAACTTCTTTTTGTTGCATTTCTTCTGTCCCTTTTTCTCTGTTACAGATCCCCAGCTCAAGGGTATAGTGACCAGGTTATTTTGCAGGCAGGGATACTACTTGCAAATGAACCCAGATGGCTCTCTTGATGGGACCAAGGATGATAGCAGTAACTCCTGTACGTATGCCGTCTCCTGTGTTAATGATTGCCCACACTGTTTTTTTACTGTGACCATATTTCAATATACATGTGCCTTTTTCATTTGAGCCTCGAGAGTGTGTCAAGCATGGTTTCGGAATACTATTTCTGAGGATTATTTCAATCTGCAAGAAGAAGAATTTCACATTTGGATGAAAGGCAGTTGGAAGTTAAGGAAAACAACAAAGAAGCAAGTCAGTGTAATTCAGTTCATAACTTTTTCCTTGCAGTTTGATTTAATGCCTGGTCCTGTCCAACATTTTTTTCTGGAATTTGGTCTTTTCATTTGTCCTATCTTAAAATGGTTTTATAAACCTTCCTATATTGTTTGTTGTTGATGCACAGGGACTATAAAATGACAACCATATGTACATAGATGGCTTCTGCTCTTCGAAAGGGAGTTTTGACTTAAAACAGTGGGCTAGCTTGAATGACGAGACTCTCTGTAGCTATAAGCTGGCACTGCATGGTTTGCACTCCAGACTAGCTCATTCATTTGATTTCAGTATGTGGCTGTAAAGTGCTGCGTTGTCTCTGCAGCTGAAGCTGAGTTTGTCACTTCAATAGATCAAAAGCCACTCGTTTATAGATGTACAAAGGCCACCTATAGTACACACAACGCTAGTACTGAACACACATGCAAACAAACTGTAATTAGATCTGTATCAAACAACAGATGGTTAGCAATTGGATGGGTTAAGTAGAAATTGATAAGATCAGTGGAGCGAATAACACATCCATATTTATGTTATTCAACAAAACAAACAATGGAAATGATATGCTGTAGCTGGGGCACATACAGTGAGAAATGTTCCCAGCAGCTTGGACTGTGTTTATCTGACAAGTACTGTGTATTTGAAAATAATACAATTCAAATACAGATATTTTTGCCAAAACTCACTGTCACAGAAACATACATTTATGCCTGTATCAGCTGTGTGAGGGCTGTTGTAACTCATTTTCTCTTTCAGGGAACGGTTATTACAGTCGGAAATGTATCTCACCTATCCATTGGCCACTGTGGAGAACTATGTTAACCTAGTAGACAATTAAATAGTTTGCCAATGCCAGTTTATCCGGGGGAAACCATCTTGCACTGAAACATGCAGATAGCCAATCCACAATGCCATCTTGGAGCTGACAGCCCTGTGCTGGGCTGGGAGTTATGATCCTGAGGCAAGAAAACACCACAACCGTGCGAGGTGATGTCCAGCATGCCACCGTACAAAGTCAACCTTATTCACCGGATGCCGCCACAACCCAGCGGAGTGAGCGCTCACCCTGTTAGGCACACCTTGCCTTTTGGCTTCATATGCCAATACTGCTGCTACTCATACAGCAACCTACGCAGAGCTGGTTTGGTATCGCAGACAAAGAGGCGGTTGCATAATAAGGAGCCTTGGGAATGGCCCATGAGCGTAATGCATGCAAGGGGTATGTAATATATATTGCTCCTCAGACACAAACGGAGGGGGCGGATGAAGAAATCGCCCGAAGACTAAGGCCTGGTAGGACATGGACGTGACCTTGAAGGCTGACTTTGGCTAGGTCTGATAGGCCCTTTACATCCATCAAGTCTGAGGCCGTTTGTCAAAAATGCAGCTTGCATTCTCGCAATGCGTGATGATCTATGTCAGCCTGGCAGATCAGCTCTCGTATCTTGGAGATGTCCATGGGGTGGTTGGTAAGAGCTCAGCGCTCCACTCCAGGTTGAAATGAATAAGAAGATAGGTTGGCTAAATCGAAGAGAAGTGCCCCATAATAACATTGAGTGGGCCAACATCAACTCCGCCGACGGCTTCAGCCCTCATCAGCTTCAAAGGGCTTGATTGCAGGGTGTACTTGAAAATGTGATCCCCTAAATGAATAGTGTGATGAAGTCAAATGTAAGGTGTGGTAGGGCTCTCTGTACAAAAACGCGCACATAGCTATAACTTAGATTACAGTTATAAATGTACCACAAACTGTTTCTGAATACATGTTTTGATTTGGACACAAAAATGGCTTTCCCATAAGGCTATTGATGCCAATGCATACATTTTTACTTTAAATTTTATATACAGTAATTGACTAATCTGTTATAATGATTTAGATATAAATTGCTTAATAAGTCATCAAAACATCCTCTATTCTAGTCATTTTGATAATGGGATTGAGATCAACTTAATGGGTTTCCCCTGTGTTCAGAGCCATCCAACTGGCTAGCGACAATGCAAATGTATTTTGAACAGGCTCCTGTAAAGAAATTGTAATAAAAGATGTAATGTAATGAATGTGCTCTCACCAAGGCAGTCATTTTGCTTAATTTAATTGTGTATTAAAGACATTTCACATAGATTGGAATTAAACCTGCCTGTCTGTCACTGACTCTCTACCCTTTTTCAATTGTTCTGTGTTCCAGCTTTGTTCAACCTCATTCCTGTGGGTCTCCGAGTTGTTGCAATTCAGTCTGTGAAGACGGGGTTATACATCGCCATGAACGGGGAGGGCCATCTGTACACATCAGTGAGTAATCTAATCTACTCCATTAAGATTTATTTCAGATTAGATGCAAATCATTTAGTCAAGAAACAGTCAAAGCACCTGTATTGTAAGACATTCAAACCATATTTGTAAAAAACATTTCATATTATGCATTTTACATAAACGCACACTGAAGTAGACATACACGTTCCAACTAACGCAGGCAAGGAAACATGCACATACACACAGAAATGTATATCTAAAATTGCACAAACACAATATTGCACACGCACACACTTTTTATTTAACAGGAGGATGTGAACCTTGTCTTCATCTTCTTTGCAGCAGAGCAGTGTTGATGTCAAACTACTTCCGTGTCTCACGGCTAGTTGGGGAGACATCCCATTGCACAGTTCTGTCCATTTACATTTATCATGTGAAATACATCCAGAATCACATCCAAATTATATTTTCCGTTTATGCATAAAATATATTTTATTATGTGTGGTACCTGCACGTTTGTATTGTATTATATTTCGCATATCTAATAATTGATTGAAGTTGTTTTTACCTGCCTTTCACAAAAAGCTATTAAACATTAGAAAACTAAAATAGAAAATGGACAAGAGAAAACATATTATATATGACCATGTTTCATTGGCCAAAAGTGACACTGTGTATACCTGATCTTATTTGGAATAACAGACTAGTCATCATAAAACAGACAGCCATGTGGTAGATAACGCTTGACCCAATAGATGGAAAGATATAAACCACAATTCCTGTCTATCAATTCCTGTTTTCACTCATCATTAACTTAATTTCCTTTCCTCACCATGTTAGCTACAGTATACCAATCACGATGAAAAACATCCTAACCTTGTCTGCTAGATTAGTCAGGATCAGTGCATCAAATCTTTTTTGTGCATTGTTTTCAACCGATAGTATACAGGGAATTACATTGGAAAGGATTGAGCTAAAGTCTACAGATTGGGTTTCCGGAAATTACAGAAAGGATTGGGAATTAATATACAAATCTATTTACGTTGTAGATGCAAGGAGTTGTCATCATGGGTTATTGATCTACCGATCTAACTATATACATATATATATATATATATATATATTCAGTTACCAGTTCATCAATATGTGCGGTTGATAGCAACAAAGTATAACAGAACCTGATGTGAAATTTTTAAATAGGTCCAGTTGGAATCCACTTAGATACATTTGTCAAAATGTATGACCTTAGTGTTAAGCGATGTCGGCGGGATCAAGATCATCCAATCCACGAGGAACAGTTTGACACTGCTAGTTCTGATCCGGCATTTAGAAAGCTCTTCTGCTCAATTTGCAGCTCATTTTATTGCTAATGGGGTTTGTGATCAGGCCCTTGCCATCCAACCGCCCACGCACACTCGCTCACACTCTGCTGTTCTTGGATGATAACACTGGCAAAAACATCCCCGCTCTTATACTTCCTCCTCCACCTCCTCTTTCACGTCTCCTTCGGCCTCCCCTTAAAGCAGAGTACATCCCCATTCCCACCATTTAACACTCTTTGTGCGAGCACATGGTCAACCTTTTCCATCCATTAGGTGTATTTGATTACAGAGCACTTATAAATTGCATGCTTTCAAGAATGTTATTAAGGAAAGTGGAGGGTGTACTTTTAGCGAGCCAGGTTGAAAAAAGGTAATGCAAAAGTTTGTTGAAGCAGGGCGGTTCTTTTTGAGAGTCCTTTCAAGCGCACGCAGAACACTTCACTCTAGTTTGAGCATGACTTTATGAACTCTCAGTAATGTAAGATTAAGTGTTGTTCTTTTTTAACCATTACAAATCAAGGAACAATGCATGATGACTCAGTGGTGCTAAGCCAAATTAAATATGATTTATAATGTTATTTATATTCTAGTCATTTGCTGACAGTCTTGCATAACTTTTGTACCCATGGTGAATTACAAATGTGATCTTCAATGCGTTGCAAACGTAATTGAACCACTGACGAATTCTCAAATTTTACTGAACTACAAATTGTACAATTATTCAGAAATGTATTATTGGTGTACTAATCTGAAAGTCTTTGAAACTGCATTTGCGTATAATTTTTTTTTCATTAAATGCATTCAATTACTGTAGATGGCTAACTAATAGCTATCCAGTACATATAATAAAAAAAATGACCGTCAACTAGTTTTTTTATGATTATTTGTTCTATTGAAACAGTTAGTACTTTATGTTGTTAACTTATTACTTCACAAAGTTCTATCAAGTGGATTAGTTGGGAGAGAGAAATGTGTTTTGTTACCCTCACTCTAAATTGCTCTTCCTGGTATAGAGAAGTGGGTTTCAAGACACAGAGACAACACTTTTTATGATGTTAGACTTGTCTGTAATGGTTCGACCATCGCAATGTAGCAATAAACTGTTTTACTTTTGGCCAACTCTATCTAGCTACTGGAAGAAGTAGTTTATTGCTTTCATAATGGCAAGAAAAAGGAAAGAAGACAGTCCATCTTTGCCCTTAAAATTGGAAAGTTTTTCCTTTACAGAAAAAGCCAAGGTGCCAGTGAATACAGTATCCTACACATAAACACAAAGACTTTTGGAAACTGAGAGGAAACTCTGACAGGAAGAGGTCCTACAACAGAGTCAGAAGACAAGGACCCGAAAGTCAACAGATTGCATTATAGGAATATTATATATATTATAAGTTTGTTTAACATTATTATAGATTTGCAGAAATTAAGAATGAAAATATAAACATGTACATAGGTATTCACAGACTTTGCTCACTACTTTGTTGAGGCACCTTTGCAGCAATTGCAGCCTCTTTCGTTAGTATGATGCTACAAGCTTGGCACACCAATTTTTGGGCAGTTTCTCTCATTCTTCTTTGCAGGACCTCTCAAGCTCCATCAAGCTGGATGGGGAGCGTCGGTGCACAGCCATTTTCAGATCTCAATCGGGTTTAAGTGTGGGCTCTGGCTGGGCCACTCAAGAACATTCACAGAGTTGGCATAGGGTTGTTGTCCTATTGGAAGATGACTGATCCCTCAGTTTGGTCGGACAGCCAACTCTAGGAAGAGTCCCGGTGGTTCTTTCATTTATGGATGATGGAGGCCTCTGTGCTCATTGGGACCTTCGATGCTGCGGAATGTTATCTGTACCCTTTCCCAGATCTGTGCCTTGATACAGTCTTCCTGAGGTCTTCAGACAATTCCTTGGACATAGCTTGGTCTGTGCTTTGACATGCACTGTCAACGGTGGGACTTTATATAGACAGGTGTGTGCCTTTCCAAATCATGTCCAATAAACTGAATTTACCACAGGTGGACTCAAGTTGCTCAGTGGAAACAGGATGCACCTGAACACATTTTTGAGTGTCATGGCAAAGGCTGTAAATACTTATGTACATAGGATTTTATTATTTTTAATAGATTAGCAAAAATGTAAAAAAGATAGTTTAACATTTTTAGGAATTTATTTTATACATTTTGTAATACGTCTGTAACATAATGAAATTTAAATATATATATATATATATATATATAATATATATACACACCATTAAAACTTTTGCGGTCACTGACAAATGTCCTTATTTTTCAAAGAACATATATATATATATATATATATATATTAATAGAAATTGGACTAAATGTAAAGGTATCATAATGTAATTCCATAATAGAGAGAAGGGATGAATGAACAAATGGGACGCTCTGGCCTTTATTCTTACAGTTAAAATAAAGAGTAATAAAATACTGAGTGTTGTAGGCTTTTAGAGATAGTAGAGGGTCTATTGAACAACCATGGTTTGTGTCATAATCTTTTGTGCAATGGATCCTCGGCACTGTGACCAAAGTACTACAGAGAGTAACTGAGCCACCAAGCACAAAGGACTCACCACTGAATAATAGGAATTCAATCATGTCTTCCCCTTTTACAATCTAGTCCTCTGCATCTAGGGCAATAAACGTCTAACTAATTCTTCCTTTTCCTTTATTCAAGGACTGGCAGTTTTCTCCAGTCTAATGAGAATAGGGTGGATTTCTCAATCTTTAGCATAGATTACCAATGAGTAGAAACAGGATTTATCATTTTACAGTACTTGTAATTATCATTCTACAGTGATTGAAATTGAAATGTTTATGCAAACAGCAAAGTAGAGACATTTTGATTAGATTAAAAACATGTATTTTATTATCATTATTTCAACTGCTGACACGCTGAACATGTGTAGCCTATTTTCTTCGATCACGCCGGTTGCAAATGTTAGTTTGAGTGATTCGTTTCATAGAAACATGTTTCTTTACAGTTTTGGCTTCCATCCTTGTTGCCTAGATCATTAAAATTATAATTGGAATTTTAGAGTACTTTATTATTGGAAGAATTGAAATGGAATTGTTTGCAACACTAACAGACAACCCATATCATAACATAATTCAAATCACAGTGGCATATAGTCCGTTCTAAATCCTAAATTGAAACAGTGACACATGTAAGGCCCATTACACCCCTCACATGTATTATTTGATACCAGTCAGAGAAACATGTTCCGTTGATCTTCATGCTCTTTTCCCTTCAGTTAACAGTCAGAGGTTAATGGTTTAAAATAACAGGTAGCACGACAGAGAATTCAGAATGAATTACAAGACATAAAAAACCCATTCTCATGGTGTCTAACCTGCAGTTATGGCCCTGTTTCTTTGCAAGAACTGGACTTTCTCAGATGTGTGATCACATGCCGCTTTGCTTCTTATCGCACTGCATTCTCAACCAGTAAGTTTAAGACAGTACACCTGGTGGTGAATGTATTTTGAGCAATAGCCCAGCAGCAGCTGTTCATGATGCCTGCCCTTGCAGCACCTTGTTTGACAAATTCTCAAATTGACTGTTAAATGGGGCCCCGTCAATGAAGTGACCCGGTTAAAATGAGATCCTTGAAAAATACAAATTTTACCAAGTATGTGGTGTGGTTTGGCCTTGCTGACAATAACTCTAATAAATGCATTTAGCTTATAAACAGAGTCTGCAAAAGGCACTGACTTTGTTAGACACTTGATCCAAAAAGGACAGGTCAACGCTGGCTGGTGCATGTGATTACAGTGTGTATATTCTCAAATATCCGAAGCATGAAAAAAAGAAACTAAACTGTCAGACAGAGATTGTTCGGGGTGCTGGGGCTCAGCCAACGGTCTACATCTGACTGGTTCCGGGTGCTGGGGCTCAGTCAACGGTCTACATCTGACTGGTTCCGGGTGCTGGGGCTCAGTCAACGGTCTACATCTGACTGGTTCCGGGTGCTGGGGCTCAGTCAACGGTCTACATCTGACTGGTTCCGGGTGCTGGGGCTCAGTCAACGGTCTACATCTGACTGGTTCCGGGTGC
>JACXGK010004138.1:7659-40162 GCA_016801125.1 Novumbra hubbsi | reverse complement strand
ACCCCTCTCCCCAGGTAACACTGAACACTGCGTTACCTCCACCCCTCTCCCCAGGTAACACTGAACACTGCGTTACCTCCACCCCTCTCCCCAGGTAACACTGTACGCTGCGTTACCTCCACCCCTCTCCCCAGGTAACACTGAACACTGCGTTACCTCCACCCCTCTCCCCCTCTCTTTGTTACCCAAGAGGGCCCCTTATGGGAGGTTACTTGGGCCCAAACAAAAGGGAGCATCAATCTCAGACAGTTTTGCAGCTTTCTTCCCCCCACCACTGGCTGCATCTGTGTGTTAATGCTTTACTACTTCGGTCAAAAGTCTTCCTCGGGTGTGTATGCGATTGTGGGTTGACTTGAAAAGCCCCTCCTTCATAAAGTCTTATCTGCACCTCCGGGACATTCCACACTCATGACACATCGCTCTGCTCAGTGGTCTGGAACCACACACACTCTGGGATCCAGAGGGAAATTATTTCACCATACTTGTGAGTTCTTGCATCCCATTCCCAAGTGTTGAAAATGATTATTTTCCTTAGCAGTGTTTATTGTTTATTTAGAGAGGAATACATCTGGGAAGTCAATAGGTAACATGGTTCGTGGTTAATGTCCTTGTGTAATTAGTGAAGGTTGCTCATTTAGCACTGATGAGACCTCCTCTTGATATTCCCAGTCATGTTTTTCAATTCCTGCTAATATAATGCATTATTTTAATGATGACATTTAGTAAAGAGGCCTCCTGTAGATTCTCCCAGGAGGTGGAGCTTTATAAACAAATGAGACACACACTCTGATGCCACTTATACAACTTAATCCTTAATACAACCCAGATGCTGGGAACTCGAAAATATAACCTATGATATCATATATCGTTGGAATTTCAAGCTGGAAGCTCCTTAAGCTCCCCCTTTTACTCCTGAAGATGACTGGTGCATTTTGGCCTGGTTGTTTTGAACGTGGCATAAATACGACATTAACACGGCTATATAATGAAATGTCAGGGATGACAAAAATACTCGATACTTTTGTTAAAATGGTACAGTTTTGTAAACAGGGCTGTGTTCGTAACGTGTCTAATCCATCGTCCGTGGCCCTGTGGACAATTTTGAAAACCAAATGCAACCTGGTGGCTTTTCTTCCTCTGGTTTTGGTCTGTGGCTTCAGCAAATCCTGCCGTTTCATCCATACCGGTTAGTTTCCCTCTCAGTTGTTGTGAAAGCAAGTAAAAGTGCTTGCGTCATGCTTGTCATTGTGAAGTCCTTATCAACCCCCTGTGGCTGTATCAAATAACCTGGGGGTACACTGGTTCTTTCATCTTTTCCCATGTATGAATAAATCAATATTTAGTTTCTGAGTTAAACGGTGGTTTCACACCCGATTGCTCCCTGGGGTAATGTCATCAGAAGTGCAGGCTGTGGGGGAAAACCAAATGATAAAGTCAACAACTCTGATTTTAGGGGGTGCAATGTTAGGTTATTCACGGTGGGTTTTTGTGCCCACGTGTTACCAGGTGTTCTTACACGTGTAGTAAACCCTGAGTAGTGAGAACACATTGCCTGTCTAAATTTTTATAAATGACTTTTGTTTTGGGCTTTGGGTTAAGGGTTAGAATTAGAGTGAAGTTAATGCATTGGGGGCTGGTTTTGCGGGCACCGATTATTCCTAGACTAGGACTAAAATAATTCATTGTATGTGTTTGTGTGTCCCAGTTTATCAATGTAAATACCCCAAATAAACCTGACTGTCTAAAGTTCAACCTCTAGATTTATAATAATAAGTGAAAACATTCCTTTCACCGATGACTGTGGTATCAAAGCTTTTCTCCAACCGGCTGACCTGTTCGAATACGTCAATATTAAAGCACATACATGTTGTTTTAATTTGTTCATGATTATATTACATTCTAGTAGACTTTTTATAGTCTCTTACAAGTTTGTTTTTACTTTTAAATATTTTTAACAAAAATGGCACTAACACGCAGTGACACACATTTACAAACACACTCTGGTTCCATTTGCTTTTGATAAAATACACCACAAACTTGCATAGATGGCCTGACTTGAATTGGCACTCCTCCTGTGGTCTCTCTATTAAAGGGGAACCTAAATGTGTGCCAGGCATTAGGCAGTTAAACACTGGACACCGCGGGTGTCAACCACTGCGCAGGAATCAATACGGGTTTGCTCCATTCTCCCTCATTTGAACACAAGTAGACCAGTGAAGCGTGGCTTGGCGTTGGTTCGGTGCACTCTAAGAAAATAGATGAAATTGATGTTCTCAGCGGAGTCTACTTTGTTCCTCTGGTAATTGTGTCTTTGGATAAGGCTTGGCAAGTCGAGTTTATTCGTATTAGACATTTCATACACGGGGGAAAAACATCCCCTGGGTGAATGCGTTTATGTGAACCTACATGCATTTCACAATTTCAAAATGAAACGTGTGGAATCTAAAATGTATTTGTTCAGAACTCCTTCCACGTGTCCCATACCACTAAATCTAAGATGTATGTGTTCAGAACTCCTTCCCCGTGTGCCGTACCCACTAACCCGGACCGTTGTCCACCACAGGGTCGTCGGGACTCCCTCCCCACGACCAACCTCAGCTATGCGGTCCGGCGTCGCTTCTCTGGGACCCTGCTCCTGCCTCCGCTGTCCCGGCGGCACTCCACCCACACCCAGGACCACCGCAGGCTGCTGGACCTGGAGGCCCTGTACAGGAAGGCCCTGTCCGGAGGGAGGGCCACGAGCCTGGAGACCATCAACGACTGCAAGTCAGTGAGGCAGCTTGCTGACACTTGGGCATTTTCATTGAAATGTATATATGTTTTTGGGGAAATCTAAGCAAATTGGGTGTCTTTTTCCATCCTGAATTTTGCATGCAAACAAAGGCGCGAGGAGGGATTTATTTTAACCGTGTGTGGATAATACCCACATCTCCACTAGTTGTCTGTTAGCAGAGATTAGGGATGCATGTTGTTGCCCTGAGTAGGTCCACTTCACTTACAGTAGTTCTGTAACCAATACGCATTTGTTTTAACTCCATGTTCTGTGGCGTATACCCCATTTTTTTCTGCCGACATCACTGAAAAAAGAGAGAGCGAAAAAGTAGAGCAGAAATTGTTGTAAAAAGAGTTGGATGGTTTATTCGTTGAAGTGAATGCTTTTCCTTTGACATGCATTTTAGTTGGTTTACTTTTAGCAATCTGAAATGCTCTCACAGAAAATCTGGGTTTTTTTGTACTTTCTCATTGCATTTCTATACTCTTAAGACCGCTGTTTCTCCGTGTTTCTCTGTCTGTCCTTGAAACTGCAGCTGGGACTTTTACCAATCTATCTACACTTGCAGCCAAGGCACAGGAAAAAGAGACTAATGAACTTGTGTTTCTTCACTTGTTGTAGGGACTAGAAGACCCCACAACAAGTAAAACCTGACAATATGGTCCTCTCTCTAGTTGTTTTTCTTAGCCTTTTTCCAGCAAATGAAAGGGGATAAAGCCTAGAATGTGGTTAGTGTTTGGTTTGGGCACCATGTTGCAATATTCAACATTGCACATATGTTCCCTTTTTTTTTTTTTTACAATTTCAATTCAGTAAATAGGGACCAATAGCTCGGACAAAATGGCCGACGCCTGGGAGCTATTACTTGGCTGCACAGATTGCTGCCTAGATAACTGCCAACACATTCTTATTATGGACATCATTGAGCCCGTTTCATCTTTCAATTGGCAATTTGGCCCACTTTTCAGGAGCCGACTGTTTGAAGTTTCACACCAACCGCTTTTTAAGTTTTTGCTTTATGGTCTGGATGGGATTCCGATTTTTACTCACTGGGCATTCCAGAGTAGTCTAATCTTTATTTTATACCAATCCTGGATGCTTTTTATGTTTGGTTGTTCGGCTGGAAGACCAACAACCTTCAACAGAGACACAATGTTTGGACACTTGGTAGTACATTGCAGTCCAAAGCAAAAGTGCTGATTTAATGTCTTGCACACATCCAAGGCCACACAGGTACTATAAGTTGCAAAGCAACCATACAGCATTTCTGTCCCTCAACCATGATTGGTTTAAAAAACTTTGAAAAGTTCCCGCAATATTAATTGTAAGAAGACCCTGTTGCTATGGGAGACCATTACAGACAAATTTGCATTATTATTTATTTATTTATAAATTATTTGCACCCTTGCTCTTGATTTCTAGAATTACCCAATTTATCAAGGTTGAGATTCCACACATAATAATTTCTGATGCGAAGAATGAATTTGACTCAAAGCCGTCTATGTAAATACATTTTTGGATTTCTGAATTTTTTTTATAAAATGTTTTGAAGAAATGTATTCCAACCAACACCCAATATTTTCTAACACAACCTTGGGCATCACAATTAAAGGTTTCTAGTAACAATCTAAAATGTTCCTCCACTTGGCCTACTCTTGAGATACAAATCGCTGTTGCTTTTTTGCATTGTTTCCAAGGGCCCTTTACCCAACTGCTGAGCTCTCACCTTTTGAGATTTTTTATGGGAATAAGCTCTGGAGTTGGACTCTGCACTCTTTTCTGGCCACTTTAGGAAAGTACATTGTCTCTTCTTTAACCATTCCTGGGTGTTTTTGGAGTCATGTTTGGGTTGTCCTGCTATAATGCCCGCACTATTTGGTGCGGAATCTGTGTCTGGGCACTAGGTTGAAGGTTCATTTCTGCAATGCCTTTAGCTGATTGCGTAATGCTTTTTCCACATGTTCATATGCCCTGGTACCAAAATCGGCAATGCGATCTCGTAGCAGTTTTGATCCCAGCTTTCATTTATTTCCCACTAAATAAAGTGTTCAAAAGCCCAACCTACAGTGAGTTGGGCTTTCGAATGCTTTATTTGGTCATCTTATAAACTGGCGCCAACCTGCTTTGCCAAAGTGCTCAAATTCAGTTTCATCAGGCCACTGGACATTTCCCCCGAAGGATTAAAGCTTGTTTAGATGGGTTCAAACCGGCTATCTTGTGCCTCTCTTTCAGCCTCTGGGCTTCATGGACCTCTGGCCTTTTTACCTTCTTTTTTTAGTTGGTGGCAGATATGATGAGCTGAGTCATGTTCTGCTTGTTAATCTTTATTGGTTTTCTGTTTAAACCAGCTTTTGACCACAACTGTGTGTGTGCTTTTTGACCACAGTTCCATGCGCCACACACTTAACCCTGACCCTTAATAAGGAAAGCTAGGAATTTCATAGTCCCCAGAGATGGACTTGTAACCTTGGGAGAGTTTATGTTTGAGGATAACTTTGTTTCTGGCATGCTCAGGCAATTCTCTTCGCTTCACCATCTTTATATTGAAAAAGGAAGAAGAATGTTTATTTTTTTTGTAGCAAGTTGTTTCCTATAGGCACAGTCCACCAGTGAGATGACCAAGTAAGCCAGGATCACCTTCCTCCAAATTCCCCAGAAGAATGTCAGTACTTTTGTCAAGGACATTTTGTTTCTGTGTAGTTGTGACAGAGCACCTGTGAACACTTTTTTTTATTTTTTTTTATGAAATTGAGAGAATGTATGTGATTATTTTTGTCTACAACTGTCTAAGATTCAACAAGCTCAGAAACTGGCCTAAAGCATGAAAACATACATCTGTATCTGTAGATATGTACTCATCAACATTTACTCTTGGCTGAGCTGAATGTCCATGAATCCAATATCTCTTTTAGCCCAGAGGGGGGTTAAGAAAGGCCTGCTATCTGTCTGTCTCTCTCTCCCTGCCTCAGGTTACTGAAGGTCACCTAGTTTGTGTCTGTGTTTCCACACATGTTGTTGCTCTATGTGGCCTATCTCCCTCAACACTGTCTCTGTTTAAGCTTACTGCTCTGCAATGTGCTTCTCCACAGTCCAGGGCAGGAAAGATGCAGGTCTCTGTGTGGCAGGCTTTGGTAATTGTGGCTGTTTGTTGTTGCTGTGTAACATGAGCTAATGACTCTTCTCTCTTCTGAAATCATGTGTAATTACTGCGATGATGGGAAGAGGCCAATGAGAGAGGTGAGGGTCAGTGACATGATGGGGGAGGGCGAGAGTCTCGAATATCCCTGTCTGTGCCCGTGTGCCGGTCTGTAAGTGGCTCCCTGTCTGTGCCTGTGTGCCGGTCTGTAAGTGGCTCCCTGTCTGTGCCTGTGTGCCGGTCTATAAGTGGCTCTCTGCCTGTGTCTGTTTGACTGTCGTTCATCTTTGTCGCTTTCTTGGCTCCTCATTTTAGTTTTTTTAGGCTTTTTTTTGGTTCTCCTTTCTCTCTTGTAGTTGGATTGCCTCTCGACCCATCATGATTTCTTTCTTTCTCTCTGTCAATTCCGCTTAGAGCCCATGATGTTGGCAAAGCCAGGAAAAGGATATATGCATCCGGGGGAGGGGGGGGGTATACATTTACAAGACTGAATTTATACAATAACACAATCTTTCTCTTGCTCTTACCTAATTAATTCTAGGCTAGTACAGTGTTTCTCAAACCTCCCCCGGGGACCTCCCCTGGGACCTCCATGTATCACATGTATCCTAGAACTAACACACCTGAATCACCTTGTTAGCTAATTATCAAGCCCTTGGCTGCTTGGTTCAGGTATGCCTGGTGTTTCAGGTGGTTTTACACCCCTGTTCTAAAACAAGACGGAGACTACTGGTCCATGCAAACTGATAGACAGACCGGCGTACATTTCCTTATTGGGGAACATCTCCGGCACGCTAAACAACTTTGTCAACTTGTCATCAGTGTGTGCTATGCTACTAGCATTATTCATATGGCCCATTTAAACAGTAGGAGGCAATTAGCTGATAGTTCAAACTGTAAATGCGTTTGTATTCCCGCAATCTTGGAGCGGGAAGTTCTATAAAAGCAGTTTTTTGATAATTAAACAAATATTTTTACTTTAGAAGAAACGCCATTACATTTAAATGGTATAAAGATAATTAGACTTTGTATTCCATCGTTGAGTTGCTGTATATCATTTCGGAATGATCAAAATACAGACGTTATTTTCGGATTGCTGAACGCGGAAAATCTTTTTCACGATTCAGACCCACAAATTATAAAAGCCATTCATCATTTACTGAATTCCCAATCAACGTTGCTCATTTGGTGACGTAAGATGATGGATACCAACCGTCTGTCGTCTCTTTCAGCCCCGACGCTTGGTGGAACGCTTTATAAACCGCGCGCCCGTGAGAGCTCAACAACAGACGCGTGGAGTGTGTTCACTCTCTGATATGCTTTCTTTACAACACGTTTCATAAATGAGCATTCGTTGCCTTATCTGCCTTGTTATGATCACATTTGAGGCTACGTTGCGAGGATTAACTAACATGTGTCCGGACGGATAAATCTCTCTAGATTAAAGTCAGCGTTAGGAGAGATGATAAAATGAATACTTGGGTATGACATTTTAAGCGTTAAAAACATTGATTTGTGGCTATGCTATACACTGTAGATATCGACGCAGAATAACTTTTTTGTCTGACTCTTACAAGGCGTTACCCCGTTTCAGCACCTTTGCTGACGGACAGCGTACAATACGGCGCAACTGACGATCGCGCACAGAGTTTCCATCGAGTAGGTAGCTTACTGACGTTGGAAGGATCAACGGAGAAAATGGAGTGCACAGGTCTAAGCAGAGAGGGTGCTGGTTCGGCAAAGGCACCCAAACACTTGTGGAGACAACCAAGAACTCACATCCGTATCAAGCAGCGTTTCCACTCCGATACCGAGCCTTACTTGAATCGCAACAGAACTATGGAGAAGCAACGTCCTGGGCTGAAAAAGCCGCGAATGTCGTGGCCGTCATTTAAACGGTAATTGCATGCATCCCTGTAAATTATCTTTTATCCTAGTAACTCACCTCCTGTATCTCAATTAAAAACAGTTGGGAAAAGTGATCAATGCACCACCACGGCAGTCATTTAATACTTAAGAAAAGGTCAAATAAAGGCTTGTATTGTTGACTACAAACGTTTTTCAGCAAGCTCTGCAGCTTCTGTCCTATTCATTATTCTGTGAAAATGAAGTGCAGAAATACTGATTTCAGAAATCTGGATGGATACTGGCTAGTGGCTCAAATGTTCATGCTGTCTGTTTTATTGGTTTTCAAGGCAGCATATAATACTTTTTGAATAAACTGCTCTATTAAATTGTGATGTCTCAACAAGAAACACCACTTAAGAATGTCAATAACAATTCCACATTATGTTATGTGTGAAGTGAAGTCAATTAGGATGCAATGATTTAGCTCTTACTATAAGAAGGTATTGACTTCTTGCTAATTTAAGTTTGTGCATAAATCCAGGATCAAACTCCTGTTATTTTCAACAAATCTTTCCTTGTCTTTCTGCCCGGCGATCATTTTTAGGGCTGCTTGAATTTTCACCAAGATCAGAAAATAAGTTGGTTTAGATTGAGTGAACATTAAATGCAGACGTGAACATTTGCCCCTACAAGTGTGTCTTCACAGTCTGCAGTACAAAGCTGGTCCGGCCTGTGTTGGACTCACCAGTCGGAGAGGGTGTTGTCATTGGACGCTGTTGTATACAAGCCACGTGTGAGCTCCAATCACAATAAAAATAAAATGAGTCATTCAGCGAGAATCACAGATTTCATCAGACATCTTCAAGTGACATCTTCAGCTGTGATTTCCTCGGGCTGTGATGGGTGTTCCAGGCACATTTCACCTGGGCGAACAGGGAGGGCGAAGCCACTCCGGGGGCCTGTACTTTTGAAGGCTGTCCATTGGCTGGCGCTAGCTGTTTGGCATTGAAAGCGTAATTGCATTGAAACCCAAGCGGGCATCAGGTAGGAGTTGAAACATGACTCACCGCCTGTGTTCTGCCTTCCGTGACACTTCATGTATGTATGAATGGCTGCATCTCTATGGCTCTGTAACATTTTTATCCTACACCGGTGACTCAGTTCACGTGGCCAAGGCAGAGACACTGTGGGCGTGCTAGTCTTTCATTGCTCTCCGGTACTGGGAACAGCCTGTACAGTCGTTCTCTTGGAGCTCAGTTCAGTCAAAGACAAATTGGCTTTGAGGAGCGGTTAATAATATTGTCCCCCACTGCACAGCATGAAAACGTATGTCTTTCATTTGGTTTTGTGCAGTGTTCTTGCCGACGTGTTGGGAGAGGACGTTTTATCCAAACGCATGGTGTTGATGTTATTTAGTTTTACGTACTAATTGTGTAGGACTCTGTCAGTACAGTGTTTGGGTTACGGGGCCTGTAACTGCGGCCTGTATCGGTTCTGCCGCAGCCTTTTGAAAGTTTGACACAAGATGTCAGGGGACCACAACTTAAATGTTTGTCACTGGTGACCAGACATTATAAACACCACGGGCCACCCCAGCATATTCAGTTCCTTCGAATCACTAAGAGGGCCTCGGAGAAGATCTGATCTTATCTGATGTTTGGTCGTCAAAGTACCTGTCTGTGTAGGCTTGTACGTGTCTGTATCCAGTTCAGTGTTTTGAGAAGCCGGTGCTCTGGTGAGATGAGATAACTGGACCACATGAAGTCTCTGGTGATTAATTTCATCATGGCAATCCCATTGTCTCCTGGAGGCTAAGAGTTTATGCACCGGATTTGTTTTCTTCTGTCAAGAGCTTTGTTAGAGACCTATTCATTGATTATTTTGTTTCATTTTCTTTCTGTTGGCTTGTGCAATATAAATGCAAATCAGTTCAGGTTTAATGGCCTTGGAAGACCAAGACTTTATAATTCATATGTTTGTGGCTATTTGTTATCCAGAGGGCGACTTAATGTCATATCATTGCAGGCCCTGTCTCCATTGATTGTTTCCAATATGTTTTGTTAGAAGCTACAGAATAATATATTTTAAATATACAATATACAAAATAGGTGCTTAATTGTTTTAAATATGAGTAAACGCAGCAGACAGAAAAAAAAAAATATATATATATATGTGCTAACTACTGCCTGTCGCTCTGGCTAAGAGTCTGTGAAATGACGTCAACATAAATGTATAAAATATAAATAAATATATATTTGAATAATGATGTCGATTTGTTCCAGAAGATGTTTTTAAATAATTGGACAATTAGAATATTAAATGATTACCTAATGTTTTTCCAGTTATTTAAAGGAGCCTCTGTCTCTGTCTTGCTGAAATGAAACTATGAGAGATGAATTGTGTCCAATCTCCCCGGAGACTTTGACACTCAAGTTAATTAGTTGAGGGTCTGGAGCCGAACCTTTCGGATCCCAAAGATCCCAGGCCAGAAGCTGTGCAGGTTAGGGCATATGGCGAAGCTCTTAAGCCGTTGCCATAAGGAGCTTGAGACCTGTCACACATGGAAGAGGTGTCAAGGAATATGCAATGGAAACCATTCTTGGAGTACTGAGGTCTATGTATATGATCTTCCCTCCAATGCGTCATGCTCTACTGATGCCTTGTGGTGGATCATAGGACTGCAAGCTCTGGCTCAGTGGTTGATTGGAGGATGGTCACCCCTTCAGGTGCATAGGAAACAAGCCTGTGATGAGAACGCCTCTTCTCTGCCAAACTCGCCGGGAAGCTGCTGCAATGAGGCATGGCCATAGTCGTGTAATTAGGTGGGGGAACTGAAGATGTACATATGAAAAATAATCATTATGATCTTTGTGCCACCATGATGGCAACAGGTGTGCCTATGCTGTGAAAGGCTGTGCCATCAAGCTCAGCCAAGCGTGTGTGATGGATTCGAATTTGTGGCGTTTCAAGCAGCATCTGCATTATGACTGATTAGAAAGAGATGTTCACATACTGAATTAAGTGGTGGTGTGGACAGGAACACGTGCTGGTTTTTCTATATTCTGAAAATTGGGTACCATGAGACAAACCATTAACTATAACCTAACTTTAAAAACGTTCAATTCTTAATACCTACACCAAACATGGACACAATTCTTACACTAACTTTTATTCCACGCCTAAGAAAATACGTATTTAGTGAGGGTTGGCCAAACAGCCCCACTTCCCCCTATCTCAGTAGAGTATAGAGCGCAAATCCAGTTGACAGACTAATTGCATTTGTTTGACCCATAACTCAAGAGGCAAGGACATCCGATCCAATCCGCCCCTGCAAACAGACAGACAAAACAACCCTATTCATCAGTGCGCTTGCGGCCCCAGCTGGGCCCCTCTTGCATTACTGGCACAGAAATGATCTCCACCAATCACTGGGAAAAGCATATCCGAGTGGATTACCCAATCTACTAGGAACACTGGATGGATTATACTCCTTTCCACGCTTCTAGACCTAATATTACCCCATGTTCCTTGCTCACTTTTCCTGTCTCGTGTCTGTGCCGGGATGACTAATACCTAGCTCAGATTCGCAGGCGTTTTTCCAGGTAATGGTGGAGTCTGCCATCTCCTCAGAGTACCGGCCGTCATCAGTATTTTTCTATGCTACCGACCGGTGGATATACTTCAGCCACTGGCCCACATCCATTATGTGCTCTGGGTATCTTCTAACAATTTTAAACATGTACTGTAAACTCAGTGGCCCCCGGCTTTTCTTTAACACACACACGCCTGCTTGTACCTAACTGTGGATGACGATGTGTGAGTACATGACTCCTGAGTGCAGATGTGGTCTTTGGAGGATCTGGTGCAGACGGGACGAGGGTTTGTGATTGGCTGTACGCCTTTGTGACCCCTGACCTGACATCTTAAGGTCTGGATCTGCTGAAGGCACCTGGTAAAATACTGCAATTGGGTCCATTGGTTAAAATGTCATTCAAATGCCTCCAATACCTCTGCATGTCATGGAATGTTGAAACCGTTGTATTGTTTGTTATGGCTTTGGTCGAAAGCAATCTGAGAGGAGCTAAAGTGCCTAAGAAAGGTGGAGGAAATTACTTCAACTGCTTTCAAGCTTTAGTCTTGCAGACATGCCACATGTGTTTTGTATATTTACATCTGTTTAGGTTCATTTGGTATATGCATGAGTAAACGTATTCCTATTTGTACTATAAAAGATGATCAGCTATGTCTGTCTGTCAAACCAGCTGGTTTCTTAACGCCTATTCATTTCTCTAGAATGTAAGCTAATAGCAGAGGCGGTCAAAATAAACACTGGTTTTATATTGGTTGACCGGTTACTGGCATCAGTCATCCCATTTCAGTGTAAGAATTCTTCCCTTCACCGTGGCCTTTAAAAGGAGAGCAGTTTTAAGAGTTTAGATAATGGGAGTGAGTTTGAAAAAGCAGAAATTACATCTTTTATAAATTGTACAGTTTTTGCGGAAGCATTTCTGTACGCGTGATCTTTAAGTTCATTTAACTTCCCCAAAATAATATGGTCAATGTGATGTTTCAATTGTTTTGATGTTGATTGTGAGTGTCAGACGTTTCAGAGCCACGGCAAATATTTGTGTGATTTGCTCATTTAAACTGAATTCTTAACAAACCCCCACACTGTCTGTAGGCTTTTGTTCATCAGCACCCATTTTATTATTGCCTTGTATGTATGTCGATTAATACAAACAGCCATTGCAAATGGTCTTTGCTTAGAGAAGATTTATTTATGAATTAAGGACATTTCCTTTTTTTTTTTTTTTTTTTACTATTGCTGTTTTGTGACGTTGTTTTCATTTCTTTAGTGTAACGTTTAGGGTAGTAAACACAGATGTCAGTGTTCATGAGTGAATAAATACCAAGTCCCCCTTAGCTTTGGGTATAGACACCCCCACGGAATCTCACCTCATCCTGATGTACTGGAAGGTGTTATATTTGTAATTACTCAGCGTTGAGGTTGTGTCTTACTTTCACACACACTGCATATTTACTACAAACATTCAGGAATAACCTTTTGTTAATGGTTGTCAGTAACACTCTTTTAGGTATGTTTTCAAATGATTTGACTTCATTGTTTTATAGTTGTAGATGCCTGTAAAAAGCATCTGTTCATACCAGGCTGACTGACTTAAACATGAACATTCATAAACATTCACTGCAAGCGTGTGTGTGTGTGTGTGGTCTTTATGTCAAGATCGATGTGTTTTCACTGGATGTCTAGAGAAAGGTTATGATGCATTCGGTGGCTGCTTTGATTTCTCTGTTCCAAAAAGAGAAAAGTGCTAAATATTATTAGTTCTATTATGGTTATATTTCCTGTAACCTTAAATTTAAGGGTTTCAGGTTTTTTTCCCCCCTTTTCTTAAAAGGCCCCTCTGCTAGCATTTGATATTTTCTCACAGTTGACAACTTGCTTCCCTTCATTCCTATTGAGGAAAGTCATGTATTTTCTCCAGTCTGTCATCCAGAGTGAACATCTATATGATTCACACCCCTGCAGTGGCACCTTCAATAGCTCTCATTTCACCAAGGACGGGCGGAGCGCCATCACAGAACGACGGGCCTCTTTAACGGCCCCCGCTGTGCTACCCCGTCTTTGGAGAGGATCTCGTTTCCACAGGCGTCGTGGGGCGAGCTGAACTCTCTGGGCTTTATGACAGACTGAGGCTTTGCAGTTGAGCCGCAGGGGCTGGAAAGCCCTTCCCAGAGGAGGCTCCACCTGAGGGCCTGTGGATTAGGGACGAAGGGGAATGTAAGGAGGTGTTCTGTGGTCTGGCTCTGTGGTTTCAGGTGGCCGAGGTTTGGTTTGAGATTGCAGGTCTGGCCTTTTTCGTCATTGGAGAAGTTCTTAGATTTTAGCTTTTTATTACCACAAGGGGGCAGCTGGGGACATATTAGTGTTTCAACAGTTCACTGGTGATATTTTCTGTGCGGGGGTCAGCCTGATATTTTCTGCCCTCGGGTCAGCCTGATATTTTCTGGCCTGGGGTCAGCCTGATATCTTCTGCCCTGGGGTCAGCCTTATATCTTCTGCCCTGGGGTCAGCCTGATATTTTCTGCCCTGGGGTCAGCCTGATATCTTCTGCCCTGGGGTCAGCCTGATATCTTCTTCCCTGGGGTCAGCCTGATATCTTCTGCCCTGGGGTCAGCCTGATATCTTCTGCCCTGGGGTCAGCCTGAAATCTTCTGCCCTGGGGTCAGCCTGATATTTTCTGCCCTGGGGTCAGCCTGATATTTTCTGCCCTGGGGTCAGCCTGATATCTTCTGCCCTGGGGTCAGCCTGATATCTTCTGCCCTGGGGTCAGCCTGTGCCGTGGCGGTGACCATGGTCATGTTAGCATAGTGCTACGTTGTTCCAGACACAGTCTAGCAGCACTGTTGTTGTGCGGGGGGCAAAAGCCATGGGCACGTCCTCCGTTCTAGACGGCCTTTTGAATAAACCCGTTGCTGTGGCGGAGCCCTGGGTTGCCTAGGAGACGTGACAGATTGCCATCAGGGATGTGGTGGTGCTGCTGCGTGGCTACGGCAGCGTTGGCACGACATGTCTGTGGTTTTGACTTCCTGTTGACAACTACCGTCACCTAAGAATTCCCAACCTCAGTGACTGTCCCGTTGCTGTGCTCACGCTGATGTGCGTCCGTCAAAATGTTGATCAGAAGGGGACAATGTTTATTGATTGCCTTACTTTTCCGAGAACCGCCATCGTTTTCCAGGAAGTGGAAAACTCTGTTTCGTTGCGATTCTCCGGCGTGGAATGTTTGTGCCGTGGTCTGGACCACATGTTACGGATCGCCATTGTTCCGTGATGACGTACCGGTTTAAAGAAATCCCACCTGAACATAACACGTGCACATTCTTCTCCGTCGACTCGGCTTCTGCCCACCCTGAGGACCCGGGTACACGGAGGCATCTCATGGTCAACTCCCAGACAGGCAGTGCTGAACACGTGATGGTGGCATTGCTTCTGTCATCTGTATATCTGTTCTACCAAAGTAGCTGGGTTCTCCAAAGTAGCTGGGTTCTCCAAAGTAGCTGGGTTCTCCAAAGTAGGTCTCGTTGTTGTTGTTGTTAGTCCCTAGTTCCGGAACTGTAGAAAAGGACCGGGTCTGTACTTTTTTTCGACCGCCAGCAAAACGTTCTAAGCCCAATGTCTTCCACTCTTGGAGCTCTCGGGTAGTCTCTTGGTAATCTAATAACTCTGTGGCTTTTCAACTTTGAAACAAACCTTTACGGGTCTGGTCCTATTTATGCCACCGGATGAAATCGCTTTGAGGTTTTTACGCGGTTCTGCGTGGCAGAATTGGTAGAGCAAGGCGCTTGCTACGAGACGATTGAGGGTTGTCTGTGTTTGGATTTAAAAGCACACGTGCGCACTGTTCAACAGTGTCGGGTGGCAGTTGACGGACTCTGCCTTGAACTCATGAGTGTCCCGTGCCACAGAAGGTGTCACGCCATGGACACCAAGAGATATGGGTCAGCCCTCTGCTTTTTTGTCTACCCATAATAACCCTTTGAATGAACCCAAACAGCTGATGAATCATTGTTATATTACTGGCAATCATGTCTAGAAGGAGATACTATACACCGCAATTTAAGAGTGCTTTATCCTGTCCTCAGAGTGTCCGCCTGATTTGAAGCTCTCATGGTTACTAGCTGAAGCCATGCAATTATTGAGGTATTATTGTCAACTGCTACAATATTGAGTATTCCATAACTTTTACTTTCTTCTTCTTACAAGTCAAATGAGTCCTGTGGAGCAGGAGCTTGTCAAATGAGTCCTGTGGAGCAGGAGCTTGTCAAATGAGTCCTGTGGAGCAGGAGCTTGTCAAATGAGTCCTGTGGGGCAGGAGCTGGTCAAATGAGTCCTGTGGGGCAGGAGCTGGTCAAACGAGTCCTGTGGGGCAGGAGCTGGTCAAACGAGTCCTGTGGGGCAGGAGCTGGTCAAATGAGTCCTGTGGAGCAGGAGCTGGTCAAACGAGTCCTGTGGGGCAGGAGCTGGTCAAACGAGTCATGTGGGGCAGGAGCTGGTCAAATGAGTCCTGTGGGGCAGGAGCTGGTCAAACGAGTCCTGTGGGGCAGGAGCTGGTCAAATGAGTCCTGTGGAGCAGGAGCTGGTCAAATGAGTCCTGTGGGATGACCGGAAGTGGAGAAGGCAGCCTGTAAAGGGCCTCAGACGTGGCCCCAGACGTGGCCCCAGAGTGTTGCAGTCAGAAGACTCAATGGCAAAAGCCCATTTGGATCTTGGATTCTTTACTTTATTGCCCTGTTCCAGACATACGGCCAGGAAAACTGGACGCTGTTGGTTTGGCCCGGCCCTGTGTGCGTTTTTGTGGGGTGGTGGATGCTCTGTAGCGGGGCTGGGAAAACTCAATGCACCATCTGCTGGTTGCATTTGGCGACAGTTCAGACAACAGCTGTGTTTGTATAAGTGAGGTTATTCCAGTACATTTACCCCTGACCCTCGTGCATTGGGTCAGCCTTGTGTAAGTCCGTCGGCATGCAGAATTATCTAGTAAGGGCCTTTGTGTCACTTGATCATGTTTTATAGAGATTGAATGACCTCCCTCTCTTTTTACTTCGGCCCTGTCAAAGTGTGTGTCAAGAAGTTGGTCTTTGTTATGTCAATTAGAATCTACCGCGGAAGTTACCGCTGGTACCAGATGTTATCTTGGTATTATCAATTCAGACGCACATTCATGCTCAAATACAAGCTCTATAACACTAAATACACTCCACTTTGTCTTACAAATGGACTATACAGAAGCTTAGGAGGCCGTGTAACCTGTAAGAGTGATTAAGAAAAAGATTTTAACTACTAGCCACTTTGCCCCCTTTTTGCTACTAGCCTGTTTGCAATCTTTTGCTCACTGCTGCCACATGTACATGTATCTACCTTAGTACATACAAAATGTTGGTTGTATGAAGACAAATTTACTCTAGCTATTTAACAGAATAACTAAAAAGATAACTAGTCACAGTCACACACTCTCGTAGCCTTTCCCGAGTGTGGACGGTTTTTGCTTGTGTTTCCATGTTTTTCTTTCCAACTGACTGAAGATTTTCATGCAAGGGTTTTTCTTTAAGCTGTTTAGTATACAAGGTTACATGGACGACATCCTCTTGTAGATCAGATTTGGTTTAGGGGGACGTAGAAGGTGAGGTTAGGATGGACACGTTTGTGAAAAATGTGCCGCACATGTTCGATTCCTTAGCTTACCTCACATCAGATGTTTACAGAGCAATGGATAAGGGCTTGGGGGCCACAACTCAATATCTGTAGCTCATACTACAACTTAATGCCCCAATTTAACATTTTTACCATTAACATACATACTTGCGGAAAATCTGTGACAAATGCTTGGACTAACAAAGGAAAGCAAATGCCCCCTGCTCATTTATTTTTAGACTGGGCTTTCTAGAGGATTTGCAACTAACGTTTCTATTTGGACATGCCTAATGCTGACTTATGTGAGCTGTAGATAAGCATCAGGACATTCTCCTTTTCCGTTCACCATTACCATATTCAGGCATTTTTATTTTGCCATTTCCTGGCCCTCTACTCTCTAAGTATCACGGTGTTGTTGTTTACTTTTTTACTTATTGGTATTTGTATAATGAACATACTCGTACTTCAACTACCATAGTTACAATATACTGGTTAGAATAGGCTTATTATTAATACGTCGTCCCTGGGTGGTCCTGAATGCTTAGGAAATCAGGCCGAGGACGGTTTATTAGTGCTGCTTGAGCAGGTTTGCAGAAGGGTACGGAACAGATCACTGGCCATCTTCTGAATTAAGGGGGACAGAAGATGGTGTCTCTATTACCAACCAACCCAATGGAAGTCCCCCTGGTCAACATTGTCGTGCTTAATGCTAATGGTAACAATAATAAGGTATTCAACTTATATAAGCTCGTTAAACAGCCAAACCGCCCTTGTTACCTAAGACCTGGTGCTGAGTAAGAGCACCGCAGCTTAGTCCCGTGTTTGAAGAGGTAATGTGAAACGTGACTCCTACTGGTTGAAAGAGGAGATTTATCGCAAACATCTTCGGGGTTTCTCACGCCTCTGCGAAGGTAGTGGTCCCTGTAAAACTCTGGCCATGTTGAGGCAAGGGGGAGGGAACGTTCTTAACACTATGAAGTGTTTAGGCAAGGGGGAGGGAACGTTCTTAGCACTATGTAAACAGAGCCCCGGGGGGAGGGCACACGCCACAGTCTGTGTTTGTCAAATGGGACCAGCAAATCCCCGTACTGAGCATGGTGGGAATTATTCTCTGTCCCAAGACGGGAGGCGTAGCAGCCTAGGACGGTCCGGTGGAACGTTCTGTGAAGAACGTCCTTTCATTGAAACATTTTGAGGTGCCTGAAAGCGCCTTGATGTGCTCGTTGGCACGAAGAACATTGTAAGACCGTACCCAAGGGAGCGTCCCTGGTGGCCTTGGATCTGTAGGAGAGCGTCAACTGAGAGGTCAGAACATCAGAATGCTCCCAGTTGCCGGGTAAGAAGAGGAAGGAGAACGAGTCGCCCACGAGCATGAGCGAGACGCTTCGCTTTAGTCTTTCGCTGTTGGAGGGGGCCTCCTCCTGCTGCGCCGAGCTGCCCCGGCCTCGCTCTGCCGGGGGTTCTTCCTGTGGCTCACCAAGGATGTCCCCCCAGGGTTCACCCCAAAAACTCCCCCCTCCTCTTCCGCAAGCTCCTGAAGAACCACAGCATCACCCTACGGAGGCGCTCCACCCTGTCTCACACCCCGAGGTAGGGTGCTGAAATGCGTTGGGGTTGGGCCCACGAGATCGGGATTCAGTGGGTGTGTTATTGTGTCACGCGTGTTGTGATGACCCCAGGTGCCCTTGGGCTTTTAACTGCTTTTTCGGTGCTGTCTTCTCCAATATTTCGGGTTGCCTACTGTATTTGTTTTGTTTGTTGGTTAGTGCCAAAGGGGAAGTGTCTCCAGGTAACCGTGCAAACCCGACTCCTGCTTATCTCCATATGGTTGTGTGATGCCAGATCCCCCTGAAGGCTTTTTGATTCCACATAATTTTCCCCATCCCACCCCCTGTTTGATGCCTCGGGTGTCCAATGGGCTTGACACGGCCCCCTGGTCTGGTCTGAATGTAGCTCTATAGTCCCGGGTTAACGTTCTGTTGATGTCCCTTCTCTCAGCATCTCACTGGAGCCTTGGCTAGCCTTTTGCCTCAGTTGTTCAGCAGGCTGGCCAGCAGTGTCTCACCACCGGGTTCTATAGGTCTTCTTTTCACTTAGCAACCCAGCTATAATGGGTTGATGCCTCACTTCCCCTAACAGGGTTAAAGAATCCATAATCTTATTTGGGTCTGTGTTGTTACTCATTAGCATGTAGTCCACCTCTGTAATGTCAGCATCAGGGATCATTTGAAATGTAATTTTGGGGTTAACTCTCCCATTCTTTACTTCACTTACAGCCTGTAGTTGACGTCATTAGAAAACCTCATAACTTTGCCAGAAAGAGCTGCATTGCATGCAGAAATGTGAATTTTGCCACTGTAGACCTTTAGACTCCACACCCAAAGGGATTTTAAGTTGAACTATCCCTTTCCAGAACCGTTGGTGGACTTTCCTGGCCATTGGTGATGTCAGAGATTAACTTTCAACTGCCAAGTTCATGATATGCTTATAATCATTAGACTAGATGAAGCCAGTAGTGTAACCAGAACCCTTTAAAACCTCTGTTGGCACAACACACTGGACCAAACTCCCTTCAACTAATGATTTGCCTTCTGTGACCTTGTCTGCTTCATCGCCCATGTGATTCTCTCATGTTTGGATCGTCTTGAAGTGTCTTGGGCTGTCATTGAAATACTCTGTCATCCATGGCTATTGGGAGAGTGAGATGCTTTCTTTTTTTGGCTTTATGTTCCAAAAGTTTGGGTTTAAGATAAACAGAAACCGAGGTTACCATTTAGATTCCCCAAGAGATTGTTTAATTGGAGATTACATCTGGAGATTGGCTTGGCCAGTCAAAAACGTTCAATGTTTATTTTGCCCGAAAAAACTCCCTAGTTAAGATTGCGGTCTGTTTTGTCTTGCTGTATGATTAAGTTCTGTCAAAGGATTTGGCATTTTATGGTGCTACAGCAGATTAGATATTTCTGGTGACCCGCCATGGATCAGTTTCATACGTTTTTTTGTGTAGGAGAAAGACTTTCCCCTAAAAGAACTGCATTGTTGGTTTTTAGATGACATTCTTGCCACAAGGCTACATACAGAACTCCAAAGCGCATTACATGACCCATTGCACAGTATTTTACTTCTACTTCAAATCTATACCTTTTCAGTTCAAGCCGCAAGGGCCAGGATATGACTTTTCTTTTGTACGGGGAAACCTGGGATGAAACAGAAGATGACACGCATAACAAGGCAGTCTGGTGGAAAGGATGAGTCATATTTAAGCCACAAAAAATAAAACAAGCGTCTGGACGTCCCTGGGGTGTTTACTGCCATGTTTTCCAGAACGCAAGGAGAACTCATAAAGGTGTGTGTTGGCAGGCAGATTTCTTGTGGCAGCAGCTGCTTTGGAGAAAGTACTTCAGACGAGATGAGTTTGTCCTGAGCTCTACAAGCCCTTGGGCACAGAACCTTAAGTCTTTATGTAGTTACCACTTTTTGTATTATTGGTAAAGTTGCGCAAAAAAGGACTTTGGAAAAGAAGTTGATTGTTGCTTGATCTTCTACCGAGAGAACACACACTCACAAACACACACCCACAACTCTTTGATCCTTTTTATCTGAAGAAGTTACTTGTACCTTTGGGTTAAACACTTCATGGGACCACAATGATTATCCTTTATACTAAATGTCATGGAGGGGAAATAGTGAAGTATTTGAAGAATAGAGCGTGTGTGTGTTTGTGGTGTCTGGCCCGTCATGTCCACGGTGCCGTCTGGTTTAACAGCTCTACAGACCTCCCCTGTCCTGCTCCCTGTCAAGCCTACAGACCTCCCCTGTCCTGCTCCCTGTCAAGCCTACAGACCTCCCCTGTCCTGCTCCCTGTCAAGCCTACAGACCTCCCCTCTCCTGCTCCCTGTCAAGCCTACAGACCTCCCCTGTCCTGCTCCCTGTCAAGCCTACAGACCTCCCCTGTCCTGCTCCCTGTCAAGCCTACAGACCTCCCCTCTCCTGCTCCCTGTCAAGCCTACAGACCTCCCCTCTCCTGCTCCCTGTCAAGCCTACAGACCTCCCCCTCTCCCGATCCCTTTCTCTCCCTCTGGACAGTGCCTTGCAGTAACCCAGAGACGGATCGAAGAGCCCATTTGGGTCCTTTTTAATGCTTCAATGGGGCTGTGTAATGGAGGCCTGAGGGTCTGTTCTGACCCATCAGGGCCTTGTGTAGGGCGAGTCATTCCTCATAACAAATATTTGAACATTTTCTTTTGCAAACTGCCTGTCTGATTTGGTTTGACAGGAATCTGTAGGGTCATTGCCCTCGTGATTAAGGAACAAGAGACGTCAGAAACCGCTGTCACTCTGACATTGTCGTGTAGTTTGTACCGTAGCTTAACGATGTGATACAGCTAACACGTTTGTACTCGGTGGTAAGCTGTGATGCGGCAAGCGTGATCAGATCAATCGTTTCTGTTTGTTCTGTTTATTATCCAGGGCCATACACGACACACTGAATGTTGCAGCAGTGTTGGCTACAGCTAATTTAGCTTAACTACAGACATTTTCTGGAGCGCGTCTTGCAGAACCACATGAACGAAGGAGAGGCAATGAAACCAAACATTCCCAGCTGAACATTTTAACGACCCAGCTCATTAGAGGTGAGATCTCTGTCCTCATTCCCCAATCACCTGTGCAGAGGTAAGAGCGACGAGACGGTGATACTGCTGTCTGGTGTACATTGTTTTAACACCGCGAGGTGTGTGTGTGTGCTGTCTAGAAAAGAGGTGGGGAAGTAAGTTGTCTTCAATCTCTGTGTATTTCGTGGTTGGCACCCACTCGGGGTCAATGGCCTCTGTCAACCCCATCCAGGGTGGATGATAATGACTGTGGTATTTTAATGAACGTCTGCAGGTAGCGAAAGAGGCTCCTGAGCCAACATGCCTGCCTGAGTTTGATCAGCGCTGGGCTGTCGGGCACTGGCAAAACAGTGTCAGTTACGAGCTGATCCACACTACAGGCGAGCGTGACGCTGCG
This sequence comes from Novumbra hubbsi, assembly GCA_016801125.1. Lineage (NCBI taxonomy): Eukaryota > Metazoa > Chordata > Actinopteri > Esociformes > Umbridae > Novumbra > Novumbra hubbsi. The sequence continues at coordinate 18,178 of JACXGK010004138.1, read as the reverse complement.
TACGTTGTGGGTAGTGGTTTCCTGGCCAGCAACGGCTTTTGGGTTTTTTTGTCGAGAGAACACAGAAAGCCGGCGCCAATTATTGTGTCACCGTTGTTCTCCCAGACTGCAGTGTGTTTATGATGGCGTGGGAAGCGTGCTGTTGTCTGTGTATGACACTGCGCGTGTGAACCTAAGTGCTTCCTCACCCTAACCCTCACCCTAACCCTCACCCTCACCCTCAGTGCAGCGTGTCATTATTTAGCTGTAGGGGGAAGGAGGAGGGTTCTGCACCGGGACACATGTCCGTCCCACGTGTAGCCGTGCGCTGGTCAGGGAGTGCCCGGCTCCAGTAGGTCAGAGGACAGTGGACACCTAGCAACAGTCGACCGGAGCTGGTCCACCGCAACGTGATTGGAAAGTATTAGAACACCGTGAAAGTCCCCCACCCCCCTTTTTAAAACACCACATTTTTAACCAAATGTAGGGTTTTGTTTTAGCCAGCCATTTTCTCTAGGCACCTGCTCTTTTGTAAGACATCGGTTATACTTGTCACAATCTTTACAATCTGCCTCTTAATCTGAAGTCTTGGATTCACCTTTCCTTGCCAAGAGGCCAACCCTTGACAGAGTTGCTTGGAATCAATATCGTCTGAAACTGAAAGCACTTATTTGCAGGCTGTCTTGGCATCCTGAAATAGCTCAATCCAGTTGCAGGGCCTCGGACATGCCCCGTTTGGAGCCCACAGAACCAGTACCTCTGGGGACGGAGGAATCTCTCCCACACTGAGGAGGGAGGTCATCTCTCGCTCTGCCCTCGTTGCATGTTGCCGTTTCCCTTCACTTGCTCACATTGCTGAAGATTTCTGTAGCACACAGGATTTCCCCTTTCTGTAGAGGCAAACTGAGACTTAATGTCTGTGAGAGATTCGTTTGAGGAGATAATGCTTTCCTCATTTCTCTCTCTGTGCGGCATTGAACAGATGTTACATTTTGGAACTTCTCTTTCGATTTTGGACGTCAGACAACTCAACACTTCAAATTCAAAATCCTAAAACGGCTACTTAAGAAAATCTATGTGGAGGACTGAACACCACTGATCTTGTTGAGACCTGCAAAGGCTACAGCACTTGGGACTCGGCTATTGTGCCGCAACTCGGCTTCTTTCCTCTCCTGACATTCAGTTCCTACTGACCCTGGGTCATCAGAGGGAGGGGTCCTCCCCCGCCCTCCGCCACCTGGCTCATCCTTCCCCCAGGGCGGCACACCTGTGTTCCAGGGGCTGTTCCGGGCGGGGGGGCCCACCTCCCTGGGTTTCCCGAGACACAGGCAGCATGTGGCTGGTGTAGACCCAGGAGGACCGTCCGGAGGGGATGAGCTCCTTCTGAGCTCCTGCTCTTCTCCAAAGCCTTTGTTGTGGATCAGTGTTTCCTCACCTTTCTTGTGGTCAGCCCGGCAATTCATACATCTTTTACCTAAAATGAACAAAGATCCCAGGTTTCCCAGGAAGGGGAACCAGTTGTGCTTCAGCCCAAGCAGCCACGGTCGGAGACACTCCTGCTTAGGGTATGTATCTAATCTGGTATAGGGTATGTATGTAAAACCTGATCTAGTATCGAACATGGTCTTGTACTGAAAGAATAACCTGATAGGGTTTGTAAGTAGAACTGGATCTTGTATTTGGTATGTGTATATAGAACCAGATCTTGTATTGGGTTTGTATGTAGAACCGGATCTTGTATTGGATATGTATGTAGAACCTGATCTTGTATTGGATATGTATGTAGAACCTGATCTGGTATTGGGTTTGTATGTAGAACCGGATCTTGTATTGGATATGTATGTAGAACCTGATCTATTATGGGGGTATTTGTTGGAGAACATTCATCTTGGGTTTGGTGTTTGTTTTTCTGTGTTGATTCCCAAACCGTTGCTACGGTTGATTCAGTGTGAGTGGGCTGCAGCGCCCCTGGGTTATACGGTGTAATGTACAGTAACAGACAAATGCTGAGACATACCTACTCACTGAAGGGTGTTTATTTTTCCACATTGTAGTATTAAAACTATGGAATCTCACACATGGAATTATGCAATATTTTTTTGTTTGGGCTTGTTCGTGTTTGCTCTGGTGCCCTGACGAATGTGCTGTAACAGCCCATGTGAAAGAATGAGATCGATAGCATTACCTCTATAATATGATGTCAAATTGTAAGAGTGTGTGTGTGTGTGTTTGTGAGAAACCACTCCCCCAGGTTTTAGGTTATTATCATTGTCACAAAATGTTATCAATTTTCACAAGTTCATCCAGAGCATTTTAAATAAATCTTAGATTTTATGAAAATGTTTAGTGGGCAACTTACAAGAGATCATCTTTAAACTGTCTCTGGACAACTAGTGTTCAAGGTTTTATATTTTCAAGAAGGTTTCTATTGTTTCACTATCAATAGTCTTATCCGCATTATAATGGCTGTTATGTCCATAATAGTTTTGATGAATAACAGTGTGTATTGTAGCTTGATTGCACATTCTTTGCTTGTTCTGGGATATAAATGGCTCAAACTAATTATAAGTACACCACCAAGTCAATTCAACTTTAGGGATATAAATCTGTTCAGTTAGGAAGCATGAGTGTTTGCGAATCAATGTCACCTGTTTTGGTGCAAATGAAAGTGACTGGAGAGAGAAGACAACCCCCAAAAATGGAATGGTTTTCCAGGTGGTGGCCCCAGCCAATATCCTTATCCTTCCTAACGTATTCTTCTCCAGTTTAGCATTTTGCTTGTCTCCTTGTCACTGCTGGTAGCATGAGGCGGTTCCAGCAGCCTATTCGAGTTGCACAGGTAGTAGAAGGCCATCAACCCAGCAGCAGGACTGATAAATGTTCCTTTGTAGAAGGAGAAACAGGAGCCCTATAAAATGTATCGTCCAGGAGCTCACTGATGCCCTTATCCAGGTCTGGGAGGAGATCCACCAGGACACCATCCACCGTCTCTTCAGGAGCATGCCCAGACATTGTCTGGAGTGCTTACAGGCACGTGGGGGCCAGACACACTACGAGTCACATTATGAGTGGCCTTGATGAAGTTCACAAAAATTTGAATCATCTGTGATTTCAGTTGTTTTCTTCAGAGTTTGAATCCAGCCCTCAATCGGTTGGTGATTTGGGGTTTCCCTTGACCGTTGTTATGTCATTTTGTTCTCAACAAATTACACCATGTACTGTAAAGATTTTGATCTTTAATATACCTCCATCATCAAGACCCAGTGTGTGATATTTGAGCCGTGTATAATATTCATAGGCAGTAAAAGAAATAAAAAAAATTATCTTAGAAAACATTGTTAAAAACCTTTCCAACACATTGCTTTCTTATTCATAGTTTAGTGTGCGTCTTGGTGGGAAGTCCATTGTGTTGAAATCAGCAATTTCTGCGTGCGTCCAACTGCTCTTCCCCGATTAGGAGCTTGGGACGGGAGGGATCAATTAGCCTCCCAGGGCAACCGTTGTCCAGGATCAACAGGGAGCACTGTTTTCTGCTAAATTTGTGTTTTTGTTTGTTTGCCGTTTTATGGGTTTCTATTTCCCTGCTTGAATGCTTTTCTCTATTTACGAGTGGGTCTGTTTAATACAAATCCGGGTCACACGTGTTCTGTGCTTCCCTTTTGTCAGATGTTTCCTTGGGACAGATGCTAAGCAGTGACCCAGGCGAGGGGGAACTCCTATGACATCATAAAATGTCTGGGCTTTAGGGAGCCGTTCCCAAATGTGCTGACATCATAGTCGCAAGCAGGTCTGTTCAAATACGCCAAGTACCAAATGACCATGACCGCCAGCGTGCCGGTCTTCATGGCCTGGTCACATGCCGGTGGAGGAGTCCTGTCTCCGGGGGGACCAGTGTGTCCATTGAGAGCGATGGCACAGGCTTTGTGTCGCAATAATGCCATTTATTCACTGAGGTTACAAAGGACCTGGTCACCGCCAGGCTTTTGATTTGGTGGCTTGGGCGGGATCCTGGATAGACGTTGTTTTGCTGTCGACCGTGCTACTACCCAGTGTCGGTTGGTATCCTCGGATTGTTGATGTGGCCGTTTGTGGCCCTAATTGGGACCGTTTTGAACATCGGTCTGGGTGGCTGGTCTCTGCCACACGGAGACAGAGATCCGAAGCCGGTCATCCAGACCCGCGTGTCTGTGCGCGTGTTTGAGACAGGTTGCTGAACACTTTTTGAAATGACACGATAAAACGCTGTGCGGTGAACAAGTTCACACGGTCTCCCAATTAGCCTGAACAGAACTGGAATGCTAATCGAGGACCCATTAAGCTCACTCCGTCCCAGCAGAAAGCCCCCGAGCCTGGAATAGTTCCCAGACCCTGTTGGGGTGGATACAGCAGTGGCTAATGTGCGTCACTACGCCGTGTTTTCAGCATGACTGCCTTTCCATCAGCTCCTCCTCGTCCTGAAAACATTGATTCCTCTGTGCCCGGTACCAGGGGACACATTTGGGGATTAGAGGTTGTGTCTGTGTGCTGTGTTTCTCCCTTGCAGTAGCTGGTGGTGCAAGCAGCTTAAAGCCTGTGCTAGGAGGCAGACCAGACAAGCCAGCAAACCTTTTTGTCTTATCATATTGTCTTGCATACCCCGTGTGCCAACTTTAAAGTTTTATAATATTGTATTTTGTTTTTGTGTTGTATGTTTCAGATGGGGGACTAATCCTGTGTTTTTTCTGAGCTGGTATGAGAATGGTATAGGCTTAGTATCTGGGTATGGAGTGACATCTAGTGGATAAAGCCACTTATTCTGTTCTTAGTCAAGTCCAGTTCATTATACCTGGGTGTCTTAGGAGGTGTTGTGATTTAAAAATAAAAGGAAATTCTAAAACGGCAAGTAAAAGCACCGGCTTATTTTATCTTCTGACTTTGACGTTTTTTGGTTTAAAAACTCTTCTTTTAAAACATCTGCTCTTTGGGGAACCGTTGCTGTTTAGAGAATGATCTCAGAAATCTGATACAAGGTTTAATAGATCTCAGATAGCCAGCCCTAGCCCCCGCTGAGCCAAGCATTTAGATCTGGTGTGTGTGGGGGAACACCACTCTGCACAACATGGAACTTACTATCTTGGCGGTGAAGCAGAATCTTTTCTGAACATTTTGCTACGAGGCGAAGAGACTAATTATATTACCCGATGATGTCAGAATAGGACATAAAAGCTGGCTAGCTATACTTCCAACCTATACCAAGCGGGGTAGCATTTCACAGTCACTACAACGAAAATATTATGCAGAGAAAGACTACATTTTGGACTTTAAAGCAAGCCTTGGCATCATTAAAAGCTGGTTTCCCAGGTCTTAATAACACCCCGATTAGGGGGTGCATTCAAAAACGGGTTAGAGGGACGTATTTTTATACCACTAGTCTAGACAATAGAATATTGTCCGTTAGTGACTGTCCGTGACTTCAGTTGCCCCTGGTGTATTCAATCTTATTTGTAACTTGAGACCTGGAACGGGTCCCTAAGATGTACAGTACCAGTCAAAAGTGTGGACACCTACCCATTAACTGGCTCAACTGTTGCTAATTGCTTCAGATTTCATTGATGTTTCAGAGATCTGCTTTGCCGTCGGAACTATCCAGAGTTAAATGGAATTGACACGCTGTAAGGCCCTATGGTATTCATTTTAGGAGATTCTTTTCTTTGTATAAAATCGGTTTCCATGTTTCTATGTTTTTATTACCCAAATGACTGGCTTTGCCTGTGTGATGGCAGACTCGGCTGATGTATAATAATATTTCAGAGCTGTGCATTTCAAAGATGTGTGAATTGAAATTGATCATATCATATTAGACGTTTTGAGCTAGTTTCTCCCCGTTTTCAGTCAGTTTTCTTTTGATTGAGGCTACTGTGACTGGAGGGGATTCAAATAATACAACAATAATCTTTCTCAGCATGCATACTTCATTGTAAAAACCTGTTTCGGGGTGTGTTACCTTACAGGATATGCTGTAACTCCCCCGCCAATCCACACCTCCCCCACTTCTCCCTCATTTGGCCTCTTTGTCCTCTTTCTCACCTCCCTCTGAGAGGAGCATCCATCACATCGGAGAGGCTCCCTCTCCCAACGCAGGTCAGTCGACACGTCGACCGGGGTTCCTTGTCCTTCCTCAAATATTTACCCGAGATTTCATCAGGGACACTCTTGGCCAGCTCATGGGCTGTGTGTCGTTCTACTCCTCTGTCTGACCTCATCGATCTGCCTGGGTAGATTAGTTTTAGAGACAAGCCTGTGTGGGATCAGATGAAGACCTAGTGCTACGTGAACTGCCATTTAACAAACATGCTTAAACAAGACTGTCCAAAGTTAACCTGTGAGGGCTGATGTGGCTGAATGCTTCTGTTACAGAAAAGTTGAAACAACACCCCGTACGACAAATCTCTACCAGCCTTTGCTGTTCGTTGGCGCTTGTTGTTCCAACACGTTCTCTGTCCTAGTGTGTTGCCAAATATCAGAGAAGTGTAATTCATATCTTGAGAGTTGACGTTTAACCAGAAATCTGCATGATTTTAGGTGTCCTGTGGTATTTCAGTTTAACGGCTAGAACCTTCAAAGGGTTAAATCTAAGCCCCGAGAATGCAAGGGGCCAGGCTTCAGTTGAGACCGCCCCTTTATTCTTCTGACATCACAGTTCAATTGGCACACACCCACACGCACACACACATACGCGCTGGAAGCGATTGCTGACACCCACACTGTTTGATATAGTGAGACTTCCACAGAAAGACATTCGCACACGCGCGCAAACACACACTCACACACTTTATGCACACTCTACTGTACAGACACACACACGCACGCTCAACTAGAAGGTCCGTACATACAAATGTTCAGCTGTCACAGGGAGTTGGTGTTTGGAAACGCAGAGGGAGACACTGATGAGCAGGTGGGGGAAAGCGTGAGAGAACCCAGGGCCAGACACCAGAATGGAAAGGACCAAATCAAGTTAGTTATCCAGGATTTTTTTTTTCTTTTTGTTTTTTAAAGAAACAACTAAAATGTTCCCGGACTTACAAGGATTTCTGGGCGTTTTAATAATTTGCCACTTCCCTCTTGCTTTTCGTGTCCATGCGCTGAAGGACAGACTCCTCGCCAAAACCCCTGCTACCACATCTGACATGTCACCCAGGAGGAACATGTGACTCTATAGACCACAGAAGCTTTTCAGGAGGAGAATTTTTTTAATGTTTCTGACAGGAGGCATGTTTGTGGGAACTACCAGAGAGGATTTCCCCCGAGGTCTCGGACTTTCTCCCAGGTTCCTGCAGGGATTCTCTTTCCAGTGTGACTCTTGTTGTGGCAGGGTCCTCCGTCCGGCCCATTTGATATGTCCTTTATTCAAGCGCCAATGGGAACCCGGTGCGGCGTGAACAACCCAGCGAGGACCGGCAGCCCGACAACACCCTAGTGCTCCCTCTCATCGGCCACAGGAAGGAAACGATCGGAGGAAGGAGGACGCAGGAAACCGAGGATAATTATGAGCTTGCCCACAAACTGCGTGTTCCTGGCCCCCTCAGACCGCTCGTTCAAACACCCCGGGACTCCCTGTGGCTCGCCATGTTCCGTCAACTTGCCCATTGACATTGTTCAGAAGCGCAGGCGGTAATGCACCTCGCCATCATTACCTCTACCTCACCGTCATTACCTCTACCTCACCGTCATTACCTCTACCTCACCGTCATTACCTCTACCTCACCGTCATTACCTCCACCTCACCGTCATTACCTCCACCTCACCGTCATTACCTCCCCCTCACCGTCATTACCTCCACCTCACCGTCGTCACCTCTATCACACCGTCGTTACCTCTCACACCGTCGTTACCTCTACCTCACCGTCGTTACCTCTACCTCACCGTCGTTACCTCTACCTCACCATCGTTACCTCTACCTCACCATCGTTACCTCTACCTCACCATCGTTACCTCTACCTCACCATCGTTACCTCTACCACACCATCGTTACCTCTACCACACCATCGTCACCTCTATCACACCATCGTCACCTCTACCACACCATCGTCACCTCTACCACACCATCGTCACCTCTGCCACACTATCACCCATACTTTCCCAGATGTTGCATGTGTTGGGCTGAATGAGGCCTGTCTCACTTAGGTCAGTGCTCTCACCTTCTGTCTCGGCCCTAGCTTTGTGTTGTTAACACCATGCCACCAAGATGCTGGTTCAAATCCACAAGCTGACAAGGTGAAAATCCCTTCCCTTCTCTGCCAGAGAATGACGGTTTATCCTGATTGCTATCCTGTTTCTGTTCCTAGCATAGTTACCTGATAAAAGCAAATCCACATTGATGCCAGTTGTCCAGTTAAAGAAGCATGACATTCTGGGATTATAAAACACATGACCTCCAACTCCTGCCACGCAATGACGAAGTCTGTCCGTAATGACTGAGCCACTTAAAAACCACAAAGTAATAATTGTGTATATACAGGCATGGCGGTCTGGTGGATTGAACCAACACACTAACTAACATTGTATACCTCTGTTTAGTTTAGAATCTTCCAAAAACTAACTAGCCTCATTTTGCTTTCTACTAAATTCAGCATGCAGCCCTTCTTCCAATTCAATACTGGTAAAACGGGATAAAGACATGAGTCGTTGTATTATTCACATTTTATTTTAATTGAGGATGAAGCCTATTGGTTAGAGCGCTGTTGGGACAAAATGTGTTGCAAAAATGTTCTCTTCCGTGCCTAGAGACAGACCTTTCAAACTACGTTTTGTTTCTACTTCTAGAAGTACAGAATCCTGAGTAAACCTGTTGTGACGGGTAGCGTGCGGTGACACCTGCCAAACCCATTTGACTACCTTTCCATAATGTGCCGCATCCTGGTAGACCTGAATAGGGTGGTTGTGGCGAACAGAACGGGTGTGTTGGTGACTGCTAATTCCCGCTCTCCTAGAAAACTTTATGAACGAGGCGTTTGGCCCCTTGACCTGTGTGGTGTCACGGTTGCCCAACAGACACCTGGACCCTGACCAGCGTTAACACAGTTGGGGGCGTTGCACAATGTGCCGTCCCCAGTAAGTCCCAAGGTTCAATCTGGTCTCATGTTTCCTGTCAGAGGGCTTTTAAAATAGAAGTTGAACATGCTGGTCAAAAGAAAATACGTATGTACAAGAGACTTTATAAAGGCCCCTAGGACATCTGTGTGATGAAATAATACTGACATAATACAGACGTTTAGGTGGAATTAACAATATGTAAGAAACAATTTGGCTTGGTAATGAATTTACTGATTTGAGTTTGCCCGTTAAGCCGTTTTCTCTCGCAGGTGAACGGGGTGTGCTCACGGCCTTTCCCCCGGGGGGAGAGAAGAGGGTTAGGGTTACCCAGGACCCGTGGAGTTGCCCGATCAAAGCACCCATGCGTAAACAAATCCAAAAGCTAGATGGTCGGTCATAGACACAAACTACCACGAAACGGCAAAAAAACAAACCAAATAAGCAATCCCCGCAGAAATGGTGACAGTACACACGCTTCCATGCTGTGACTGAAATCTCCATTTTGTCTAACGAGAACGAATGTGGCGACAAGGTAGCCAACGCAGGCCCATGCTGACTGAGTTCAGGCTGTGGGCCAGTCTGATGTGGTGTCTATCGAGCCCCGTTGTGCCGGCTCATCCACACCGCTGTGCTTCAACAACCCGGAAACCGCTGTGGACATCAGTAGTGAGCCGCCTCCGCCTTTGTGGTCGATACGGCACAGATAGGAACCAAGATACGGCACAGATAGGAACCAAGTATGAGTGTGTGTGTGTGTGTTACAGCAACGGTGCAACCCTTTTCCCTAAAGCCTTAACGCCAGGAATATGCATTCATTATGAATTGGGAAAATGTATTTATATATTTTTCCCGTGATGTGGAACATAATTCAGGTGTGAACGGGTTAAAAGGGGTTCACTGACAAAATCAACTAGGTGGGGGATCTTAAATGTGCACATGGAGGCATCCTAGGGGGTGCCCATTGGGCTCTGGCCAAGCAATGCAAATAGGACATTACCATCCTCCATGGACACACACACTACCCTGACAACAGACAAACAACAAATAGAAAACATTGGAGCAAAAAAAATTCAGCCGAGCGGAAGAATGATCATTTTGGACTTGTGCGTGAAAAAGCGGAGCAAAGGGCGTTGGAGTCTCTGCACCTCTCTCCTAACTGAAGGCCGGTGCCGGCAGTTCTGACAACGTGCGCAGGGGAAGAGTTCCACCTGGGAACGCCACACCCAGAACAGGAACCGTACTGAAAGGCTAAAACCCACGTGGGAACGTTGAGCCTGTGAGGCCGGCGCGTCCCGGTTCTCCGTTCTCCGCCGGGGAAACGTTAATAGGGTGAGGAAGTGGAGGAACCTGCCTCACCCCGGGGCTTAATCGCTAGTTCATTGAAAGGCACCTGTTACAGCTATATGAGTCGTGTTAGAGGAGAGCAGCGACCTTGCCCCCCCCCCCCCCCCCCCCCCCCCCCCCCCCC
>JACXGK010004137.1:12526-40236 GCA_016801125.1 Novumbra hubbsi | reverse complement strand
ACAAGGTGTGTTACATAAGGATTGCTATTAAGGTGTGCCATTGATAAGTGGAACAAGGTGTGTTACATAAGGATTGCTATTAAGGTGTGCCATTGATAAGTGGAACAAGGTGTGTTACATAAGGATTGCTATTAAGGTGTGCCATTGATAAGTGGAACAAGGTGTGTTACATAAGGATTGCTATTAAGGTGTGCCATTGCGCCGATCGACTTGAGCAGCGTTTGGCAGGTGCTCCAGTAGAAGTAGAAGACTAATCTTCAAGCAATGTGCTGTGAGCAATCAAGCAGGTGCAATGGGATCAGGAAAATAGCTTTCAGGGGAACTGAAACATAAAATAGTAACCTTTCACAAAGCTGGAGGGGGTTGTAAAAATATATCAAATAGACACCCGAAAACACTACCGAGGAGTGACCGAGAGAAACCCAAAACAGCCAGTTATTGTTAGAGATCGGCAATAATCCAAAACAAACACCAGGGTGCCTGACAACATGCATGGAGGCAAGTGGAATGAAGATTTGTAAAAAAATCTTTTGCAAGCAACTGTATTTTGACAGAGCAGTTTTGCAGAAAGGAATGCGAAAGCTTGCTGTGTGGATGTGCAATGCTGGTAGAGACTCATGCAGATGGACAGATAACTATAATTGCTGCCAATGATGCATCTACCAAAAAGTGAGTGGATACTTATTGAATTTGTTTTAGGTTTTTCTAAGAAAGTTCTGCATTTCTAAATACAAATGTTTGAATTGTGTTTTATGCAGTTGAAAACAATACAGTACTGTAAACTTTCTGTGGTATTACCTGGCTTTTACTGAATTTGCAAAACGCAGCTCTTTCAAAACCAATATAAACCATTACCACCCAGCTAAAAGGTTCATTTCTCTGAAGGACTATAGAGACTAAATGGGTGAATATGTTAATCAGCAGTCAATCCACAGAGAACAGTAGATGTAGAGCTTAGACAAAAGATGTCTAGTCTTGTGCACACAAAATCACAGTCAAATGAAACCTAAGAGACTAAGGCTTTTCCTTTCTCCAACTTTCCTAAAATGTTTCCAAACCCTCACATACCACAGGAATTCCTGGCCACAGAACAAATAAAACTCTGTTTTATCCCAGTTAGTAGAGTTTCTTTCACAGGCGTCTCTCACAGATAAGGTTGTCCTAGTTTGGGATGTCCTGATTAGAACGTGTCAAACTCAAAGGGGTTTGGCCCAATTTGCTGTTCACATGGGCGTGGGTGTATGTGTGTGTAATATACCCACACAAGAGCCTCTTATCCTGTATTTGAAGTTGAACTAGACAAAGGTAATGAAAGTACGCTCTTAGTGAATCAGAACCCAAACAATGTGTCTAAATGCTTTCCATGGGATGACGATGCTCATTAAAATCTAACATTCAGCAGGCAACTGAGTCAGAATTAGGAGCACCCTCACCCACCATTACAGGTTCAGTTGAGGATTTGGAATTAGTTACATTTCCTGGATTAGGAAAAATGTGCTTTCTGTTCAACTTGGGTGTCCCAATTCAGGTGACTGAGTAAACGCATGTGTGAGTGTGTGAGCATGTGTGTGAGCGTGTGTGTGGCCAAACTCCCAGAACCACCTCCCTCTGGCCTGTCCCTGGACGTCTGCATGCTAGGGAACAAAAGGATGAGGCCACTGTTGTTCCTGATTGTGCAACCATGCAAATGTCCAATCAGGCCCTCGTGATTCAACTTCCCAAAGCGCATCCCAGAAACAGAGACTGCCGTTCATTCGCGAGTCCAAAACAAACCCGAACACAGTGCAACTCTGCACCGGCCCGGTCCGGTTCCATGAATTACCGAGCCTCGTTCTGCCATTCTGCCATGACCTGTAAGTCACCGATAAAAATGCAGCCGGTATAGAAACCGACGACCGTCCGCACCGCAACCACCAGACGACGAGCCCTTCCACCCCGGTTTAGGGAGAGCCGCTGCCAGGGGACTGTAGTGACTAGCAACACGGGAACCTCAAACAGCCCCAGTTCACACAAACCCCCGAGCCCTGAACTCAAACAACAGACGGCATGTGGGAGCCCAGCGCGATGAGTAACGTTTGAATTACCCTGTTTTCCCGTTAGCTGTGTAAACTCTCGGCACCTCAGCTGAACCTGACTGGACTGTAGAGAAGCCTCATTCCAGCCTGCTCTGGCCCTGTACCTGAGATTCTGCCTCACACAAAACACACACACGCAAACACAGACTGTCAGCTGCATCCTCAGACTGAACCGCCAGACAGGGCGGGAGAGATGGGGTGAGGACGGAAGCAGTGACCTGTGTGTTTTCTGATCCACGGTTCTCCTCGCACCTCCAGCCTCAGTCAACAGCCGCACATTCCAGCCCTGGGACCTGAGTGGAATGCCTGGAATCCAGATTTGGACAGCGGACGCGCCTCACTTAGCTGTCTCAGATTATGGTATAGTTTCGAACGAATATGAACAAAACAGTCAGCATGTGTGATCTTTGAAACACTGGAGGTGCTGATTGTAACAAGTGGCCGACAGACCCACCCGGTATGTTCCGTGTAGGTGACTGGCGCGTTCGTTTCGAAGCCAGGAATGGCCGGTCAACAACACATTATCGTCCACGTATTTGTCGGCCGAGTTTGGACGGACACATGATCAGGTTGGAGAGGACCCACAATCCCCCCTGCTCCTCAACCCTCACCCCGGCCCTGCGGTCACCCATCCCCCACTACGGCTCCAGGGCTCTGGGAAGAGGAGCAGTCGACCCCGAGGCCTGCATCATTACACCGGGGGCCTTGCTAATTAGAGGGACCTCTCAAACATCAGTTCAATGGGACTAATTTGATTCCCTTGCATGGTTAAAAATGACTGAAGTGAAATAGTATTTTGGGGGGAATTAAACGTATGGCTGCAGCCTCACATTCTGTTCATGGTTCCAGTTAGGCAACAGTGGATGAAGTAATGTTAAGAGCATTGATCGTATTTGAGAAAAACATACTGGATTGGGACTGATTATATCTTATTGGGCATGAATCCGAGTTCTGGCTGAAGTGAGCCAACCTAATCTAATAAGAACAACTCTTTCTGTGAGATGATCCCGATAAGATTACATCAAAATGTCACGGTGCAAAAGAAGACAGCATCAAGGGCCATGTTTAGAATTTTCTTTTGAAGGTAAACATGTTAAAGCCACTGGCAAAAGTTTTATCTCTCTGAGAGCCTGGGAGAGAGTTGTGATCGGCCTTACTGATATATATTGTGTCAAGGGCATGTTTTTAGGATTTTAATCCTATCCAAGAACATAGGAGGAGGAGGAGGCTATACAGCAACCTTTTGTGAGCAGAACTGAAAGGCCTCTTTCATGGGATTTAATTGAGAAACATTCAGACTCAGTTAAGTTCCAACAAAAATTAAAATATCCTGTTTTCTGTGGTCAAAGGCCATAACAAGCCTTCAGACAAACTAATTCTGTCACAGATCTAAACTGAGAAAGTGAATGAACAGAGATGTGATCATTAATCTTGAATGAAGCCACTGGATACTGTAGGGTACATTGAGGCTAATGGGGAGGAAGAATTGCAATTTGGAAAAGGAACATACTTGCACAAATCCGTATGTATGTGTGTGTGTGCGCACATTGTGTATGTGTGTATTTTAGTGTAGTACCTAGCAGGGCATGAAACAGCTGGCTGCTGAAGATCGTGGAGACCTTTCCCACACTAGTCTTCAAAGCCTGTTCTTCTGGACTGGTCAGGCTGTCCTGGTACTGTCTCAGCAAACCCACTGCCCTCTCTGTGTCTGGCCAAAGATGGTTTGTGTTAACACACTCATTGACCGATCCGATGTTCAGCGAGCACAATTATATTTCAAACAGACAAGCCAATCGTAGAATAAACCGTATAGTTATTAGTAACGTAATACATAAAAAATAAGGCACGTTGGTGGATTTGAGATAAATTGCCCATATACCCCATCTAAGTGCTGTGTCCAGACATTCGCCGCCGTGATTAATAACAACTCTGAACGATGGTATATTGGCCATATACCACACATCCTCGTTATTGGTTAAGTTGGAAAAAGACTAACATTTGGGCTTTACAATGCGGTTTTCATATCATATGCTGCAGTACAGCTATCAGGATAAACACCAGCAAGCAAAGATAAAGTTGGCAGGTGGTTCTCTTCACTGCTCAAGAGTTTGTCAGACTCATAGTGCTGCTAGGGCGGGTAAAGGGAGTTCTATCCAAACCCGAGAAGGCTGGTGTACCGTATATAGCATATGAACCGGCACAGCCGAAGCCAGATTGGACGTGTGGAAATCATTAACAGCCTCGTGGCACGCCTCATTTACTTTACTACAGCAACCTAAGGTTTACGGGCCAAGTTAATTACTTCCCCTGCCATGGCAGTGTTAGTGATCCATGGCAATATGAATTCATGGAAGCCCACTTCCTTTTATCATTGGAGAACTTTCAAGTTTCTTCCCAAAATGCATCGGTTCTAGCTTCAGCGTTGGTAATAAAAATGGCAAAACTATTGGTAAGCTACTTTGCTATTATTGTGTTGTCAATCGTTTTCGAAATCATCTCCATCGAGCAGGGCAATTTATTTTTAACCTATGTAAAGCACACAAACTACACACCTGCGGATCAAAAATATGTTCGCACTTACCATACTTGTGGACCATGGTATGTAGAAAAATACAAATTGGCGAGCCAAAAATTAACCAATCCAGAAAAAGAACGACCAGCGTTCGAGGTTTTGCGGTTATCCTACGCTCCCAAATTCCCACAACGTTGAACTGTTACTGTAGCGGCAGCCCTAACAATCTACATGGCCCCTTGGCACAAGCTCCACTTGAAGTTCCCGGGAATTCTGTTAAAAATGTGAACGCTTTATTGCATTACCCGTCGTCCCAAAATATGTAACTGCCTAATGTAGAAAAGTCAGTATAGCGCACTCCTGGTGATGTGGAAAGAGTCTAATATCTATGACATATCATGAACATAATACAGAGAAAACCGCCACTCGTGTATACCAAAACAGTTGTATTCAAAGTCCGGATCTTGACATCTTGTGGTGTCGCAGGAGAACTGCAAAAAGCATGTATTTTTCTCGAAATACAAACATTTACAAATTACAAATCTATCTACAAACATTTCGGAGAAATGTATACACACACATTAATGTATTTTCTGGTAAATAAAAATAATTTTCTGAAATTGTTTTTATTTTCAATAGGGTTTTATTACATGTATTGGGATAGTCCAGGAAGAAATTACGCTCCACAGAAAAGTTGTCTGCAATACCCCGAGGACACGTTCAACTCGCAACAACCAAAAGTTTGTCAAGGCCGCCATCTCCTGGTTGTAACAGATATTCAAATATTTTAATCTCAATCCGAATCCAACCCGGCGGACATTGAACAGACTGATATTCATTAGCAAATCCGAAACAGATAGTAGTGCTCTTTAACATTGGTTTTTTTTTCACCTAAAAAAAAAAAAAATGTTTGTATGACACTATGTACACAACATCACTTACAAACGGTAAGAAAGTATAGAAATGCTGTTAAATTTCGTGTCCACCAAATTGACAAACACAAAACCAGAGAGACTTGTCAATTTAATAAAAATGAAATTCTCAAAAAGCAAAGTAATGTTACTTGTAGCATTCAGACCCTTTTCCATGAGCCTTTAAATTGAGCTCAGACACATCTGTCCTTTGATAATCCTTCAGATGTCTCTAGAATTTACGGTCCACTTTTGGTAAATGCATTGAGGTCCAAAGATCATTCTGTAGATTATGTTAAGGCATAGATCTGAGTAAGGTAAATGTAAAAAAACAACATTGTGCAATGGAAGTTTGGAACAACCAAGACTCTTTGCAGAGCTGGCCGCCTGACCCTCCTACATTTCCATAGACAAGGCTTGGTCTGAGGTGACCAAGTCAATGGCCTCTAACAGAGATGGAGTGTCTTTGCAGAGACGGGAGAACCAACAGGAAGGGCTTCTGCAACAAAACATGAATCAGGCCTTGATAGTATAGTGGCTAGATGGAAGCCCCCCCTGAGTAGGAAGCATGACATGCTACCAGAAAGACACAGAAAACAAGGACATAGATTATCTGTTCTGATGAGACTTCTATGCATAAAATCCAAGCACTTCATCTGGTAAAAACAAGTTAACACACATCCCTTGGCGAATACAATGGCTAATTTGATTTGGACTCTACTAACCATATGGTAGGATCATACACACAAAAGTCAATGCTGCCGTAAGTGCTTCTACAAAGAATACTCAAGTACATGAGAGATTTGTCATTTCTGGGTACTGTGTGTAAAGTCTAGAAAAAAAATGTGTGGACGTTGAAGGGACTGACTGCATTCCAAAGGTATTCAAAAATGCAAATCCTTTTTAGGTGACCATACTCATATAACACTGTCATTTAAAGATGTTTCTGGTTGAATGCTAAACTATTCAGGCCTTAACAGGTGAGTGATTTGGGCTGGGAGGAGGACGTTTTAGGATCCATGTTTAGGATGTAAGAAGGGGGAGACTTCTTTCCAGACGGAAAATTCCTTTCTTTGCTTCTCTTTCCCTGTAGAGAGGATCAGACAATTAATTAAAGACTGTGTTAATGTACTACTCTGAAATCTTTCTAAACATGTATTAGATCAGACACTGCCCTGCCCTGGTATTGAACAGCGATGCAAAACAAATGGCTCCCAAGTTAGTTAAGTACAGATGCTCAGCTTTTGAGGTTATTTGTGAAAATATATATATTTTTTTATTGTTGGTGAAAACAACAAATATTGTTTTCACCATTTAAAAATGACCAAACTTGTTACCTAGTTCCTCCAGTCCAGGGCACCAATAGAATTGAAACAGAGGAATATTAGGTACAAATTAAAACCTTACATTTAGTATTTGCTCACAAATCTATCAAATGCAATATATGCCTGTCGTCAGAGACTAATCGACCATACCAGATGTTCTTCTCTAGTTATGTCCTGTCAGTCCTGTACCACAGGCTGTGTTGTGTCATAGTTTGATTTTATATCCAACATTTAGGCATAGAGACAAAAGCAGCCTCAATGTCCCACCTTATCCAGGACACTGAAGATGGCGCATAGGATATAATATAACGTAAACAATCCTAAAAAGGACAATCCATTAAAACGTTTTCATATCTATTACCTTTATTGATTGCAACGTCTACTAGCAAAACCTACCTTCAGAATGCCTGTAACAGCACCTTTTACAAAGAACGAAGAGAAAATTAAACCAATCCAGTTCTCAAATATAAAGCACTTGTCTTTTCCAGATGATGGCGATCAACTCACCACTGACAGATGAACAGTGAAAACATGATCAGCAAAGAGCCCAGGTCCACTGTGATCCAAATGATCATGTACGTCTTAGTATCCTGAAACAAACAGACTCAAGCACATCAACTTATCTTTCGGGAACGTCATACGATCCATAGATGGCCTGCAAAAACAAAACCTGCACACTAGCTAGAAACGCAGACTTGGTGAAGCTGAATGTGGTCAGTGTGGGTTAATCCGGGTGACCTTGGCACAGGACAATGAGAGGTTTTCTTACCATTGTCCAAACAGGACGGGTCATGTCTCTTAGGAGAGGGCAGGCATTGGTTGTCACAGAGCTGGCCCCCATACACCAGGCCAGTGAGAAGAGCCATCGCTCATTCACCACCCAGAGGTTCACCGACACATTCCTGCTGCGAAGCGACCTGATAAACATTAGACAATTCAAATGGTCAGGGTCAAAGGTCATGTGAAGGGGACTTCCACTTTTACTGTATCGAGGAACCTCACAGCCCCACTCGAAGACCACAGATCTGTATGATGAATCATTAGTTTGCTCAGACACTTGACGTGAGCAACATTTTCCCCATAATATGCATAGCCGTATGTTTCATTAAACCGATAACCGGATCTGCAGTGTTGCAACCAGAAAAGGTTAAGTTGCTGCCATTAAAAACACACCTGATTGAAACCAAACACATCTCATTCCACCTGAGGCAGAGGGCGTGTCAGCCTCCATCAACAGAAGCACCCGGTCTCAGCATGCCAACCTCTGGGCTTTAACTATCGTAAATGACCCCGAAAGGTCCCCGGCAACAATAAGTGAGTACAGATACGATTTTGGAGTTCAGGTTCATGGATGGAGTTCTGCGGAATGATTGGACACTTGAGGCACTCACCTCATGTCGGAAGTGCTCAACAGACTGTATTTGATGTTGAGATGATCGCCTCTATCCTTGTCCATGTCAGACACAGTGCTATAGACCTGTTTGAATCGTGAGGCATTTTTCTTAACATCCTCCCTTTGTTCGGAGGGAAGCCAAAGTATCTGTAGGAAGAGATGTTCACCACACTCATAACTGTAATTGGAATATACTTCACCTAGAGAAAACAAGACTCAAGAAGCGGTGATAATGACAGATGTTCTACTCACCAGCTCTTGGGGAATTTCTGATGTGAGGATCGTTTCCACAATGTATGGAATGACATTGTTTTTTTTAGGATCATTTTTGAGGTCAAAGATAATGGAGATATTATGGGTTTTGGAGAGCTCCAGGAGCTGCCGTAGTGAAGGAATACTCTGGTTCCCTGCGGCCTCTTTCTCCTGCTCCGAGAGCTGGGACACGGAGCGGAATGGATCGGTCTGGAAGAGAGACAGGCATGGTTTTTATGTCAACGATACATGGCTCGCGTATCACTAGATGTTCGTGATCACTGTCCCATGTACCTGAAAAAACCCAGACGGCCCTACCTCCTATTCTCACTAAAATAAATCGACAGTCATGTTTATGACATAACATGTTTACATGATATTTATCATAACTGGGGGACTTTGTTTTTCCTGAAGTACAGTTGGCTTTAGGGCATTCTGCTACAGTATTCATCGTTGATAAGCACACACCATTCACAAGAGCAAGAGTGCGGAATAGAACAACATCCTGATTTTCTTAAGATATATCCGATGCTATCTATAATCAAAAAATGTGGCATGGGCTAAGGGAAGAAAAACAGCTTCTGACTGGCAAGCCTTTAGGCAACTGAGAAACCTGTATACAAATCTTTTTAGAAAAGCCAAATCAGATTACCATGCAACTACTTCACTAAATTGTAACGGGAATACAGCCACATTCAGAAAAGAGTAAATACCTTGAAGAACAGTTAATTCACTACTTTACCCAAACAGTTATTTTTGGAGACTAGTCCAAATACTGAAACCATTGCTGATGCATTTCATTAACACTTTATTACAGACTTATCAAATTCAATGTCACACTCACCTTCAGGAACCAATCACCAGCATTCAACCTCTGAAGCTCCTCCCAGCTGAGGTTTGTGCTACAGTTAAATTCCTTCCCAGGGAACTTCTGTAGAACATCTGTAGTTCTTCTCAGGAAGTGACTGTTGTTGTCATGCATCAGGAACGGAACCCCGTTCTTACTGTTTGGGAAAGAAAAGTCAACAAACAGCATTATTAGGTCTTTGAAAGACATTATATTATTCCCCTCGCATTATTTATTATTATTAATATTAGCAAAGAACAATTGGAAAACACAGTGCCCTTTGATCCGTCACATCTGAGGTCCAGGACCCCCCCACTAGCCTTCCTGGGGTACCTGAGCTGCACATCCGTCTCGAAGGCAATCACGCCACACTCCAAGCTCCTCTGGAACGACATCAGCGTGTTCTCTGGGGCCAGCTGAACACAGGGAATTATGACTATTTACCAAATTTGTCAAAAGTCTAACACACGGTCTTATAGCCCAAATGATGTCATATCGGTTACGTGCCCTACGACCCCTAATCCCCTGACAGTACTTGTGTAACGGCTTAGATCATTAGTATTGAGGCAGTAGAACCAGTGAAATTGAAGGCTAAACTGGGCCGAAGTCCCAGCCTTACCATTGGTGCGCCGCGATGACCAATGAGGTCAGGTTTAGGGGGCAGCTGTTGCTTGGGCTCCATCAGGCAAGGTGATTGGATGAGGAGAGGGCTCAGGAAGATTGTCACGGACACACAAAGAAATACTGCCATGACAGAGACCTTGCAAGCTGAGAGCGCAACCACAGACGAACAGATGACATAAACGGTGTCAACATTTAGGTAAAGAAGGAGCTGCATTAGTCAACCTGAGCGGTATTTTTCTAACGGCTGGTGTGTGCGTGTTTCTAACGGCTAGTGTGTGTGTGTGTGTGTTTTCATCTCACAGAAGTGATATTGCGTCAACAAATAAATAGAGCATCTAATAGAGGTGTTCTGCACATCTGACCAACGAATGATGTCACAGCTCTAACCGGTTCTGTGGGCTCTGTGGAACCCCTTGAAGACCATCCAGCTGACCAAGGTCAGAGCTCCAACCCCTCCCAGCTGTAGGAATGGAGCCGTGGCCTGTGGGAGATGAACGTTACACACAGCGCATCAAAACAGGGGGACATCACATGCTCCTGTCAGAAAGCACCTGCGATAACTGTTACCACGTGGTGTCACGGTTAATCCATGGTTACGGACCCTGGGACCTTTGATGCGAATCAAGATAAGTCCTTCTTTATAAAAATATGTTAATTAACTATGTTAACCCATGTTATTTGTTTTTTTGCTGTCATTGCGTTATGAAATCATGTGCGCGGCTGGATGGGAGAAGCCAATGGGCTCCTGGTGTCTGTTACAGGAGAATGGCTGTTACTGTTCTTTTATTTACCTGAAACGACAACAGGACAGTCTTCCACTCCATCGTCCAGAATAGGCTTATTCCAACGGTCCCCAACGCCATGAAGACTACACCTACGGACAGGAACACCTGAAAACCACGGGACGCGTGCATAAAAACCCAGGTGAAAGCAAAGGTCACACACCAACACGGTCGAAGGTAATGCTGTTAAATCCCCCACACTTCTGCCATGTCATGCAACTCAGAAAAAGAACATGAAGCACATTTACAGGGATCTGGATACAAAACCTGTCTTAAATACCTTGTGCACACAGTGCATGTCCAGCGGCTCCTTCATGGCTAGTTGAAACAGCACAAGCACCTGCAATTACACAGTTATTGCAACATCTCCAATTGGAAAGGCAATCATTCAGTCTACGGGCGTGTGGTTCCTCCTCACCAGCAGCAGTAGGAAGTAGACAGTCAGCAAAGAGAACAGAATGATGAGCACCAAAAACCAGTTCACCCACAGCCCTATTCCTGAAAAGGCCTTCCTGCAAAGAAACAATGGAAGGCAGATCACATGGTCTGAGTTTAAGACAGTGTGTCAGTGCATGCATGGATGCTCTGTGTGTGTGTGTGTGTGTGTGTGTGAGATGGAGCTTACCAGTTGACTTCCTCTCGGTCGTTAAACGTGGTCAGACAGACGTACATCCAGCAGAGAGACAGCAGACAGACCCCGGAGACCACGGATGGCCAGCAGCAGGATCTCTGTAACCGGAAGAGCCATCCTTATGTGTAACAACATCCGTCCTTGTGTGTAACAACATCCATCCTTGTGTGTAACAACATCCATCCTTGTGTGTAACAACATCCATCCTTGTGTGTAACAACATCCATCCTTGTGTGTAACAACATCCATCCTTGTGTGTAACAACATCCATCCTTATGTGTAACAACATCCATCCTTATGTGTAACAACATCCATCCTTATGTGTAACAACATCCACACGCGGAAACTGTCTGAATGTGACGTCTGGGAAACAGTCAAATATTATCGTAGGTGTACCTGTAAGGCACGACCGCGTGAAAGAAATTGTGAAATTCTAATTCTGAAACTACCCCTGTCGGTTTCACTGGAATGTGGGATTTTTTTTCCCTTCATGGATTATGAAAGAGATTAACATACGGATCACTACATAATTTTATCAATGGCTTTAAAACATTTGAAACAGGTGTCATATCCAGACTCCAGACACGTGGAGAATGTGTGTGCGTGTGTGGAGACGGTCTCGGTGTGTGGTTGTGTGTGTCTACTGGGTTTGACAGTTAGCCTCCTCAGGGCTGTTGGAGACAGTCCAATGCCTCTTCATGTTGGGTTTCGCCCACAGTTCCATTAGCTAGATCAACCTGCATCATACCAACCTAACGGTGACAAACAGCCCCACCCCTTCCCAGTGGGGTAAATCTGAGTTAAGGCAGGGGAGGGCAAACATTTTGGCTCAGGGGCCACAATCAGGATTTTGAAATTAAATGGAGGGCCACATTTGTTTTTGTAATTTGTTAATCATAAATGATTTGTAGGCCATAAAAGGGCAAAAGGTAAAACATACAGCACATATGTACAGTAGACCCCTTATGTGTAAATATTTTAAATTCTGACTCAGATGTATGAGAACTGGCTGGTAAGTTGCTTTTTAATTCCCCTTAAACCAATTTTAGTACCTTCCGCGGATGGAACAGTCTCGCGGGCCACATTTGGCCCTTGGGCCATAGTTTGCCCACCCCTGGTCTAAGGCCTTCTTGGGATGACCAAAATCAGCCAGGACTAACTATCTTGACCTTTTGATCTCTCATGAGGTCATCCTTTATAGTAGGATTATGTCCTTTATATTGTCCATTCTCAAAACCGTAACTAGAGGAAGGATGAAGAGATAACATTGTTTGAAAAGACTCCATGAGTGTACTGGTAAAAATGTGTGAAGAGAATATAAAAACGTCGTTGTTTTTATTGAGAAGCACATAGTATACTCCAACAGGTATGCCTTTGTATTTCACCGTAGGACATCCCCAGGGGTTCAAAACAACTATATGTTGTTTATTGTTTGAAAATGTAACATAATATACAGAAAATATGAATTTTCTCTTTTAAAAACTATAAAATATCAACCAGAATTGTCAATGTTGGGTCCCTATATCAGTGTTATGGAACACTATACAAAAATCAGAATCAGATTTTATTCCGATCAGATTAACATCTGGAAAACTGTGAAGGTTTTTTGATGAAATCATGAAATACAGTGTTATTGTGGTCGAGATTTGGAAGACTTCTACTTTACAAAAACACACAAACATGTAATTCTTTGCAGCAGACTGTCCCCTACAACAGGGGAAAAACTGTGTGCTTCTATATTAAATAATTCCGGAGATATGAATAGAAATGTAGCAGGTGCGCTTTTTGACGCAATTTTGCTTTATTCTCAAGTCTTTCCCACTCATTCACAAAACCTCTAACATTTTATTTAATTAAAAATTCAAGTGTCAAAAATACAACCTCGTCCCCCCCATCACTCAAAGAAAAATGACCACCCATCAGGGATTTACTCACACTTAGTGGTGTCAAAACAGACACTTCTGATTTTAAAGACTTGTCACATCTGCGACAAAAACAAAATCCCGTTTCTCCCTGACATGTAACAACCTGTCGGTTCAGCCCAATAACCGTTACCATAACCGTTGCAACCCTTCCCATGTTCCGTTCTGTACACATTTTCCCTCCTCCTAATTACAGCTACTATTCACACAACCCCTCTGAATGTCCCACAACTGTTCCAGCTGGCTCAGCAACAAGCACCCATTATGCACGTACAACAGGTTAATAAAGAGAAAATGCCGTCCAATGAAATGCTTTACAATCACCTAAAAGAGATTCAACTGTAAAACACACAGGAGGAAGTTCAAAGCTGAATGGCACTATATACGCCTCGGTGACTGATGCAAATAGATTCAAGAAAATAATGACTGAATCAAACAGAAGCCATTTCACCTCTCCCTCTAGGGAAACTGTGTCTGTGACTGCCCTGGGGCAACAACACTGGGGCAACAGAACCTGGCTGAACAATGACCTCCTCAGGATACAGAATTTGATCCTGGATCACAGGAAAAAGAGGAAAACAACCTCTATAGAACCTCGTGGAGAGGAACCAGGACCTGAAGTCTGGGACAACATGGACCCAGCACAGCTCCTGCCCTCCAGGCCATAAGACCGTTAAAAAGGTTACAAAATTAAACGTTTATCGCCACAAAAACCTGCACTGAGTTACTCCCCACGGTACAACACGTGAACACACCTGAGGGTATTATTTACTGTTACCCGACACCTGTTTTGAACAAAACTGCCAATTACAAGTAGATGTATCAATCAACGATAAGGATATTGAGGACAATGAAGAGGATGCTGGTACCAAAACCCACATCGTTTCCGCGGCAGTCTGACATACTTACCTTTGGCCTCCTCCCTCTGGGATGCTTCCAGTGGCAGCTATACAGCCCCCTGCAGCACATTGGACCACAGCCGTCCCTTGTCATTTTTAGCCTCTCCTCCGCATACACAGGTAACCAAGGCGATCCTGTCCAGAGGAGTGGAGATCCGCTCAGTGCTGTGTGGAGTTATCTAATCCTCTCGGCCTCGGGCGATGAAGTGAACCGCACTCCTGGGAATCACACCGCCCGGCCGCTGTCTGAGGAGAGGCGCCCTGACCCTGGCAACGGCTGTCTCATCCACCTGAATCAAGAGGAGAGAAAAACAGAGAGACACAGAGGATATCTGTGAGAGCATTTGGGTCCTCCCTGTTGAGTAACCTTCTGAATGGAGCTTCTATGTCGGTTGGCCGTCTGGCACGATGCCGACGATGCCCAACCCTATGGGATTGTGGGTAAAGTGCCAGAGAAAGGCCTGAAGAAGCCGCACCGTAAGAGGACTAATGGTGACAGGCACGGACTGAGCCGGGTGGAGAGGGTGGGGGCTTCACTGTCAACAGTGGTGTTGTACTGCGAGCATGTGCAGATATGTGGAAGCAGCGCAGTGGCCCAGCATCTGGCCCCTCACAGTGGCCCGGGCATCTGGCCCCTCACAGTGGCCCGGGCATCTGGGCCCCCCACAGTGGCCCGGGCATCTGGGCCCCCACAGTGGCCCGGCAATCTGGGCCCCCCACAGTGGCCCGGCAATCTGAATTCTAACGTGGCTAAAGGACGACAGACAAAAGCTCAAACAGGCTAGACTGGATCCATGACAACTTGCCACCCACTTCATCTCGAAGAGACAACAGCAAATCAGGGCACAACGATTGGTAAAGTCCGGAGCTGTTGAAGTCTGAACACAGATTTCCATGAGAAATAAAATAGTATATTAACCAGTGGTTTGCGCACTAATGAAAACAAAATAATTCAAGATTGGAATGATAATCAAACTTAGGTGGCAGAATGAAGTAATTTTAGCCGATGCTCTAATTCATCTAGGGAAACATGCACCACCCCACAAAACCACTTACCCCCAAAACAATACATTTGGAAAACAAACGGAGAGTTCGAAATGCAGGAGCGTGTCTGAACAAGTTGAAAACAGTGAGTGACAAATTTCACTTCAAAAACGAAGATGAGTTGCCATTGTGCAATCAGCTGTCTAATCTACACTGTAGAATATAGGGAGACATTCAGACACCTTCAGTTTCTCTACAGACAGATTCACAATTGATAGAACAAATGTAGCCACAATACTCCAAAGCAAAAACGTTTTTTTAGAAATGTATTGATTTTTTTGGGTACTTTGTAGAACCATCCCAATTGCACCCCTGGATTTGGGCAGTTTCTCTTGTATCTCTCTGGAGATCTTCTCCAGCTCTGTGAAGTTAGATGTAAAGTGTGGGTGAATTGCTATCAGGAATCCCCACTGATGTTCACTGGGCTTTGGCTGAGCCACTCAAGGACATTCACAGACCCAAAGCCAGTGCAACACTAGTCTTGGCTGTGTGCTTTGATTTGTTTTCATGCATAAAGATCAATCCTCAGATCGTGTGGCTCCCTCTTCCCAGGATGCCCTTGAAACAGAAAGTCCAGAATCTTTTCCTAGGATGCTCTTGAAACAGAAAGTCCAGAATCTTTTCCCAGGATGCTCTTGAAACAGAAAGTCCAGAATCTTTTCCCAGGATGCTCTTGAAACAGAAAGTCCAGAATCTTTTCCCAGGTGCCCTTGAAACAGAAAGTCCAGAATCTTTTCCCAGGTGCCCTTGAAACAGAAAGTCCAGAATCTTTTCCCAGGATGCTCTTGAAACAGAAAGTCCAGAATCTCTTCACAGGATGTCCTCAACAGACCACAACATTCAATAATCAAGTGTCTCTTCTGACCTTGCGGCTTTAATAATTATTAATAGATGCAAGAAAAATTCATAGCATTAAATGCATCACGTCTACTGTCCATAAACATAAACACCAGATAAACATTCTGTTGATCACTTGAAACAAAACATTTGATTAGCCATTTAAATAATAAAATAATAATAAGCAAATAAAATACAAATATTGAAAAAAAAACATCTGACAAACAGTGAAGTGACTACAAGTTCAGCAGATTTCCATTAACCCGCATGTGCCTGTTCTTGGACTGGAAAAACAACACCGTCATGACAGATTCATGGTGTTGCCAGTGTGAGAACAAGTCCACATATTAGCCACAAAGCAGGAACTGGGACTTGGCCAATTGAGCGTCTTGCACCCACTGTTTATTTAACTCAGAACAGGGCCACGTGAACTGACTGACACGGAAATAAGGATGTTGAATTGATCAGAACAGATGAAGAGATTATCTGTCAAGAGTCCAACACGTTTATCCACTACCCGCCTTAAAACACTGTTGCATTTCAATTAACCGCAAATCATTTTTTAACGTCAACATTTATCTTGGGGATTTTTGTTTTTTTACAGTTCTAGTGCGAGACGATGCGTCTTAAATGTGATTTTTTTTTTGTGTTTTCATTTTCAGTAATGACTTACATGCTACAACAAGTAGGGTTTAAAAATATGACCAATCAACACTTGAATACTTCTATTGACCAGTATAAGCCCACAGCCTTCTGTGTCCGGCCCACACACCATTATAACACAGAATAGCTGTTTTTTTAACATGCTTCATTAAAATATTTGGGATGACCAATTCCCTTTAATTGAGGACCCATCTGCAAAGAAACGGATCTCTCTATGAAAAGCAGGAATTTAGTGGTTCTTGTTACTGTAAGTTGAACAGGCAAACTGAGGGTCCTAGGAGACTTTATCTGGGCAGTTTCAGTGTCTGACAAATGGATGCACTCCTAAGCGCTTCACACACACACTGAAATTAGGGTTTACAGGGAAAGTGTATCACCAAACATCAAGTCAGTGGGCCCAAAACAGGGGCATCCCTTTTAAGACTAGTTAAATCGTTGTCACACGGATGATTATAGGAGTGATGTCTCAAAGCAACGTCTTCAAATGTCAGAAACATTTCAGCAAGTTCCGTTTCCCGTCGTCCCCAGACTTCATCCCCATACATCCTCTTTAGGATGATATGGAGACAACTATGTCCAGACTGGAGCAACTAGGTGAAGCCATTGTGACGTGTGTTGGTCCACACATATCACATGTGGAAATTGTTTTATATCTTGTAGTATCCCAGGCCAAAAATACTTACCGTTTCTGGACACTTTGGACATCCCAAACTGGCTACCCGCCCCGCAAAATAATTGCACAGACATCTTTTCAACATGTTTTCAACCAGAAAGACATCAACCCCCTTCGCACAGGGACTGCTAAAGTGGGCGCACATACCCTCTCTTTGAATTGCTTGCACCCATGATAACAGTTATCAAAGTAATACTGTTTGAAACAAATGTTATGAGCTATAATGTAATTTTCCAACTTGTGGAAAAGTGCTTTGATGTCCCTCCCTCTGCACTGGGACTTTTCCGTAAAAAGTTCTAATGATATTTGAGGAAACATTGGAAGGGATCTTTGAGATCCTTTGACTGAATTCACAGGTTTTCAATAGGATTCAAGTATTTTGATTTTGTGGTTAAAGTTTGCAAATTGAAATATAGCTCATTAAGTGTCTTGTTAACGAAATGCTCATTATCAATGAGGACATTCATTACGGAGATGGATGTATGCTGGTGCCCCAGTATTACTTTAGTCAACCTTTTTAGTCTTAATCCGATTGAGAGTCTCTCTGGACAACAACCCTAATGAAAATGGACACGCTTTTTCGTTCTGCATGACAGGAGAGGTATTGCTTAAATATAAATGACTAATTTGATTGAAAGTCTGTAATTCTACTGTAATTATTACATTTTTGCTATGAAATAATTCATATTTAGGCTCTCTTACTTTCATATTGTGCAGTCTGATTGCTTTGACCAACCGTAGTAGAGTAAACTGCTGAGAACAACTAGCTGATGAAAACGATAATGACCAAAATGCATTTGTAAGAATTAACAGTGTTACGCTGCACTTACCTATAGACATGAGCCCATGCTTTTTGTACATATTTATGTAAATACCATTTCATGCTGATACTGCGTTATATTTAAATAGTATCAACTGTCACCAACTAAACCCAGTCATTACATAAACATGTATAAAATACCATAGACTAGGTGACATGAGCTGATACAATTGAACCCTTTCCCCGGGAAAATTATTGCCGTGAATCTCGTGTTATCCCAGTCATTTAGAACGTGGTCTGAAGAATCAGAAGTTTAAAAACTTTCAACCAAAAGAACTGAACTTCAGTAATTCAAATTTCAATGCTAAGTGATTGAATAATTAATCCGGACAACGATATATTGGAAGTAGTTTCATATACTATTCAATTTGAGTTCGCACAGATCAAGAGTAAAGGGAGTAAGGTGCCACATACTTTTAGATGCCAGCCGGTCTCTCGTAGCCTTGCAAAGAATGATGATGATGTCTTACAACGCGTTGTTCTGTTTATCTACTTTATCCTAGTTCAATCCACTACATGTTGATGCCTCTTCTATATCTGTTGTTATGTCATCAACTGTCGTTTTCGTGTCAGTCCGTGCCTGGAATGTTAATCAGGATAAATGGTTTCTGAAGTTGGTGGGGGAGGGTTTTTTTTGTAAAGGAAGGCGGTCTCAATCAGGTAGGCAATTCAATTGCCGTTGTTTGGTTAAGTATTTTATTATGTACAAAAACATTGTAGGATCCCTTGATCATGTGTAGAAATGGGACGCATGCTAACGTTTTAATTAAATGTAACAATTTTGCCAATTATTTTCACAATCCTTAGCGTACTTTACTTAATAATCTAACAGGGTATACCTAACCTAAACGTCCTATGTGGTCTCCAGCGTTATCATCTCAATCTCACAAATTGTTCCTCCAATTCCAATTTCGCGTCTGCCTTAACTAACCGATTGAATTGGTTAACAAATCATTTGAGTAATTTCAGAAAAGTCTTCATCTTTTGTATACTAGAAAAGTAAAATACTGCGAAACATGTGTACCCTTGTGAATTTGGTGGTTTGCTGATAAGAGGTAAGGTAACGCTACCTCACGCAACTCTCACAGTCGCTATTAGTAACAGTTGACAGCAAATTGGCTGTGCAGGTGAGTTAGGTACACGGTTTAGACGGACACGTTTATTCTCCTCGATGACTACATCGCTATTATCTTAAATAATTGCTGATCTAAACATCTGTATACCAGAACTTCACTTTGCCATTGAGCCGTGCTGAATTATGAAAGCCAATTAGCATTTTAAAGTGGACCCTGCTACGAATTTCCAAGTGCGCACACGTGTAATTACTGCTCTGGGTTTGGGTATGTATTCTAAGAAAATCTTTAGATACTGCTTCAACATATTTGTGGGGTTACGCTTTAAACATATTTCTGGGGATACGTTTATGTTTTTGAGTTGGATATCAAATGCTGATCAGTTATACAAAATATGTTTTCAACAGAAAACATTTAACAGAAATTGTACTTGACTGCGATCAACTAATTAATGCTAGTAGATCTTTCTTTTCGAATATTTGTACTGAAAATCTGCACTGAGATTTATTTATCTGTTGATCTACAAAGGACTGAAAAGAAGGAAATTCAGATCTATTAATTTTTTTTTTTTTCTTATTTGGGGAGATTTGATCAGTTAGTGACGAGCATGGGGAATGACTTGCGCATGTGCAAATCCTTCAGAAAAAGAGGATGGGGTGTGAGAGGAAAATGTCTGCAGCTTTGGAGATCTCGCGGTTGGGTGGCAGAGATAGCGAGGTTCTGTTGAGACCAAGAGCAAAGTGAAGATCTGGGTGGGCTGTTCTGCCTGCCTCAGGGAGACCTGCTCGTCTTTTTGGTGGAATAAATTCGTCCTCATTTTGCTCAAGCCATGTTCCACTTGATGGTCATTCTAACTGCTGAAAACCATCAGCTCTATCAGAAAAATCCCAGTCAAGACCTACTCTATCATAGTTTTACTTAATTTGGCATTTTCAAACACTTTGTGATGATTTTCTGTAATGAAAAGTGCTATAGAAGTTAAATAAATTATTGTTATTATGAAATATTTGAGGGGTTACACTAGGACACAACATAAATAAATGTTAATATAATGTCATAGTAGAGCCTGGAAAAATATTGGAGGGTATGCGACTCAGAAACAGGTAAATGGTCAGCCAAATGTGCCACAACACCCAAATAAAGTCACATACATTTATTTGTCCAGCCATAGTAGCATGACAACACACCAGTGTGGAAGAACCTCTATTCAATGTACTTTGTAATCCTCATTTACCCAAGAGTTTCCTTTACTTTGTACTTCACCAGAGGACAATGGAAGGACCGCAGGTCGGAACCTTTTATCAGGGATTGAAACAAAGTCTTCTGGCAAGGCCACTCAGTATAAAGCAGTAGACTGGGGGAGGTTCTCTGGAAATCAAGAGGATAGTTTTATCCATGTATTTTTAGGTTAAATGTTGTTTGACATTATTTACAGAGTATATGGGGTTTTCGTGGCATAAAACAGTCGCTCATGAGGCCTTTCTGTACATTTTTCAAGAATATATGTGTTTAAATGTGTGAGTATGAATATAGTCCTATATTTCCCCTTTAATGGATTGCATTGCATTAATGAGATAAAAAAACACCAGTGAATGCTGAAGTAATTTCTACAGAAATACTAATGGTATGCTGAACTGATGTTGTCCCACCCATGAGTGAGAAAGCAACATGCCAAGACATGATTTTGTTACCTTCAGCACCAGCTCTTACTTTTTTGATAATGAGAACAACTCAATAAATAATAATGACACATAACAATTATGTTTAATGAAGGCCCCGACTACTCTCCTTTTTTGTGGTTGCTTCCCATTGGGCACCTTTACCATTTCTCCAATGCAACCCTGGGTCCTTGACAGTTTTCTGTCAATATACATTAACATCTCAATGTTGGTTGTAGAATGGGGGTTGTAGAAAATAGTTGTTTTGCCTGTATTTTTTGGTTTTGTTAATTGTTTTCTGTGATTTATTTCTGACCATAAGCTTTCTGACTTTAGATGCGCTTCCATCTACGCTGCTATATTATTGTGCCAAGGGTGGTCCAACGTTCTGTGTGTTCCGTTTAAACTTAGGAGGGTTTGAGCCCTTAGAACACACCTCGGGAATACAAGGCCTGAATGACTCATATCCGTCCCGGTCCAAGTCCTCCTTGGTTGTGGTACTGATCAAGAAGCTGATCATACCTGACGAGTCCGGCTGTCCCTCCGCTGACCAATCCCCCCCCCGAATCTCCCTGTCATTGTACATCTGCTGCAGACTTGGATTATGATGCATAGACTCTGGAAACATCCCACTTGCATTTATTAATCATTATCATTTGTACTCTTAAAATGTTCAGCTGGCACAGCCAGAAGGAGAAACTACCATTTGTCAATCTTAGAGGGTAACACGGGTCCCAGAATGATGGCTACTGCTTGACAGGCTACAGACTGAAGGGCACCTGTCCTCAGTAGGCTACACAGAAATGCTTTCCACAGGGTAATGATCTCACTGCGATGGTGTAACGTGGCTTGCTGATGGGGTGATTTTCAAGGAAAAACTGTTCTTCTAATTTACAAAGTTCTATAACTAGTTCTATAACTAGCTCCATCTAACTGCTGTCGAAAATCTAACAAAAGACTATCCTGATTCTTGAGACATGGGACAAAACACATCCAATTGTAACTGCTATTGGGTGTCAAAATTTAAGTGTTTTAAATTGTAGATGTTATGAGGGAGTAATAATAGAATGTATTGAACACAATTTTCCCCTTCAATTTCATCAGTATTGTATCAAATGTAAGGCATTTATTGTCTTCTCACTACATCTAAAACAGTGTCCACAGAGAAGAGTTCAATCATTCATATGCTTTTTTATGATTAAAACAAGCTTGTTTCATCAATAGCAACACAAAATAATATCTCATATCAGAACAAGGTTGTTTTTCAAGAACACATGCGTGTTTCATAAGGTTTCAAAGTTGTCCCCACTTTTTGTCAAAATGATTTGAAATGTTTAGATCATTTTATTCTCCTGAAGTAGGTTCTATTAGCATCTAGCATCAACAGAAAAAAAACAAAATTACTTCTACATGAACTCTATATGTTTAGTGAAAGAAATACCAAATATGTCAACATCGTCAGATGTCAACTGTCTGATTTTCTGTCTGACAGTGGTGACGGAAAAATGACGCCGTTCGCATTTTTTAAGTACATTTGAATTATAGTATAAATAGAATTTATTTTTTTCTAATAATGTATACATACTAAATATGTGGCATGACAGCATATATTTTTCGATTGATATTCATCAACTGTAGCTGAATTAGGGTTGAGGGAACATAAGATTCAGGGAGCATAACTTTGACGGAACATGGGGCTAAAGAAACATAAGGCTGAGGGAAAATAGACACACTCCCACCCTAGCATAGTATAGGCAAATATGATTAAAGATATTCAGAGTTCTGTTGTGTGTTTTAGTTCATTATGGCTAGGCAGCATCTCTCATTGGAGCAAAGGAGGAACAGAGAGTATAAAAAAGCGAAGAGTGAAAATCAGTACACAGACAGATTAAAAAATATATTTTTTGTGAAAGAGAACCGCGGAAAAGGAGAAAGAACTGGAAGCATAGTCTGAGAAAATCAAGAGATCAAAGACAGACAGACACTCAACCATTGGAAACACCCCCAGCTAGTCCATCAAATGATTTGAATGCAGCAGGGAAAAGCAAGGCGGAGACGTTTTATAAAATTGAAAATAAAGAGCAAATTCAGAAAGGCCCAAAAAGAAAACAGCAAATTAAGAAAGCAGAATATGGTGCAAAAAAGAACACGATATGTGAACTGCCAAGATCCATCGCAGAGGGAATGTTGTGCGGCAGAAGTTCCAGCTCCCCTTCGGTAAAGAAAACTCACCTGTTACACAATATTTGAATAAAAGAATTCAACGACGGAAAACAGAACCACTTCAGAGATCTCATGCAAAATCTAAAAACCTTCTCAGGGAGGATTCTTAAAAAATACTGACTGCTATTCAAAATGAGGCAATTTGGTCTGACATACAAAACGCTATCCCAAAGAAGTCCAAAGTCAGAAGGCCCACTAACCTTCAAACAACTACACAAACAGTCCAAAACGTCTTTTGTAATTCTGCATGTAAGACCACTGACAAACAAGACACAATTACACGAAAGAAGAAAAAGCATCGAAAAATGTTCCTCGCTGACACAATGATTAACCTCCCCAAAGAGTTCCCCAAGCGACAACCAGACGTTTGTCCGAGTTATTCATCTTTCTGCACTCTTCGCCCCTTTCATTTCACAGCACCCAAGCCGTCTGATCGGAAGACCCGTCAGTGCCATAACTCAGAGTAGCAAGCTTGAGGATAGTTTTGACCTTATTTGTTGCACTCCTCCAGGAGAGGCATGTCTCCTGCGCGTTTGTACTCGCTGGCTTTACAAAAGCACACCTATTGCAGCACAGCAAGAGCTGATCTGTGTTGAGTGGCAGCAGTGGGACCGGGTAAAGGACCAAGTGGCTCGCCAGTCTCACTACCACACTACACCTGTGAAGCATGCTGGGAACTTGGCACAACTCATACGGCTGTATGAACACCTGTTGCGCAATGAGACAACCACACGTGGGTTGGGTTTAAAATCATTCCAGGGAATACAGGAAGATGATAGAGAATAGTAATGAAACTGGAAATGCAAATATCTCTGAGGTAAAGTCATGCCATTTTGGTCAGAACCTCCCTCTACTCAATCTGCACACTGGCATGTACCACACCAAAGATCCCTGGCTTTTGCACTGTGTCTGAATCCAAGCGTCAGGATGCTGCCTCCATTTGGGCATGAAAACAAGAAACATTTCTCTTCTATGTGATGTCTCTTCTATGTGATGCCTCTTCAAGATTCGGTTTCCAAAGAGCAACTTGGAACTTCTCTGCAACTTCTCCCGGCCAGGGAGCATCAGACGACTTCAGAGGGAAGGTCAACTGCAGTCTGCAAGGGGGAAAATATTCTATGACATGGTGGGGGAAAGTCTTACCAACACCCAACTCTTCTATGTCAAAGAGGAAGAAATGAAACGCTATGATGAACTCATTCAACCCATGAAACCTGGTCCCGGAACATGAAAGGTTCACCAGGTCATTCCTGAGGGAATCTTACAGATCATTGTCCTGCTTTGCTGTGAACCGAAAAGATTTGTGTTTCACTCCAGCCGCATGTAAAGGTGATGCATTGGAAAATGCATGCTGAGAACACAGGTGGTGGCAGTGCTAAACTGCTCAAACCATGCAAAGAGGACCTGTTGC
Source organism: Novumbra hubbsi (assembly GCA_016801125.1). Classification (NCBI taxonomy): domain Eukaryota; kingdom Metazoa; phylum Chordata; class Actinopteri; order Esociformes; family Umbridae; genus Novumbra; species Novumbra hubbsi. Next base: position 15,661 of record JACXGK010004137.1, on the reverse strand, counting down.
CATGCTAATGGCTACATTGTAGCAAAGTGTCATGTCTTAAGTGTTGCTACATGAAAAGATATAATCAAATATTTACAAAGATTTGAGGGGTGTACTCACTTTTGTGAGATATTGTATATATATAATTAATACAAATACAGGTTTTGTCACCACCATCAGATATGTGTCAACTCTGTCAGGTCTATGTCACCTATGATATTTTATATCTGTTGAGGAATTGTTAGTTAATTAGTTAGTAATGTGAAAATGTAATCTGTCTCCTTACATGATAATGTGTTTTAAAATGTTAAAAAACATTACTGTTAAAGGTCATATCTAAATCTATTACACAGCCCAATTAAAAAAACACAGCTGGAAATCTAAATTAAAAAAAATATGTATATACATATGGTAAAAATGTACTATAATTCTTAAAAGTCTAGCATAACGTGGGTAAAATGAATTTGTCTTTTTGGTGTCTGATGGTGTTGACACAAAATAAGTGATGCCAAAGTAAAAAAAACATTTTGATAAAAAAGGGACAAGTTGTGAGGTTGTATCAAAGGGTAGCTTAGTACATGTTAAATACATACATGTAGTTTAATTTGTCTGGCCACAAGGTTGTATTTCTAAAATGCACCCTGTTGATGCAGAACGAAATATCTATCATCTTGTAGGATCGGGGATTCAAACTAGAAGCCTAGTGCCTTTCATTGGCTGTAATCTAACAGCAAAACAATCAAAAAAATTATAAAAACAAATCTGCCGTAAAAGCGTTGAAAAAGATAAAGAAAAAAGCAAAGGATATAGAGTAGACAGTGTCCTTTGCACCAGTCGTTACAAACATGGCACGATAACCGTTGGAGAGAGCTAGAGATGGAAAAAAAATTACCTTAACAAACAAAACAAACTTATTTTGAATTGGGTTTTACTGTTTCTATTTTACTGAGCCGTAAAGAGCCAGTACCTCCATGGGGAGGCTCCAGGCGCTGGTGACGATTCGATATAAAGGCGTGGCTTGGGCAGGAAGTAGTAGCTGGTCTTTTTTGCCTGGTAAGATTGTTTTTGGTACTTACCATAATTTAGCTGTAATTTCTGTAACTATGAAAATGTCACGCAGTTAATGGTTTATATGATACGTTTGGTCAGTAGCGTTAAACAGCCGTTTAACGGTGCTAGCAAGCGAACTACCAAGCAAGATTACGATAGCTTGTCAGGGAGCTGACTTGTTATGTAGCCAGTTTGCTAAATGGCAGGACATTTGAACGCGAAAAAGACAGCAACTAAAGCCAGAGCTGGTAATGGAATTTGTGAGTTTTAAACCACTAATATTAAAGAAGCTAATGCATTTGGGGAAGTTGTTTATCTGTCATTTAACCAATAGGTTTTGAAACCATGGACCAAAAGATCCCATATGATGACTACCAGCTCCCAGTGGTATTTTTGCCGTCCTACGAGAGCCCGCCAACATGGATTCCTCCGCAAGAGGTCTGACATCCATATCCTGTCATTACTCTCAGCATTCAATCTCGTTCCCCACCACGAAAGATCTTCAAACATTGTGTGTCTATGTCCTGTCTATCTGCATAGCGGATACACCATCCTGATTACAACAATGAGTTGACCAATTTCCTGCCACGCACCATTGTGTTAAAGAAACCTCCAGGGGCTCAGCTGGGCTTCAACATTCGTGGGGGAAAGGCTTCCCAGCTGGGAATCTTCATCTCCAAGGTGTGTGTGTGTGTGTGTGTGTGTGTGTAAGAGCAAGAGGGAATGTAGAGGCAGCTGTGCAATCAGGGCTCATTTAGCTAGCTAGCATCTCAGACTACTTAAAATGTTATCATTTCTTCATTCATTTGAACGTGTGTGTGTGTGTGTGTGTGTGTGTGTGTGTGTGTGTGTGTGTGTGTGGAGACAGGTGGTCCCAGACTCGGATGCCCACAGGGCAGGGCTTCAGGAGGGAGACCAAGTTCTGTCTGTCAATGAAGTGGACTTCCAGGACATAGAGCACTCAAGGGTAAGTGATGTAGGACTGTGGAAACTGGACTATATGTCTGGATAAACCAAACAATTCTAAGGTTAAAATGTTCACGCATTCATTTGTCACCTGACCTCGCTGCTCTGCCGTTGGGAGTTGTATCGTTTGAAGCGAGGCCATAACGGACTTGGGCATCATGAAAATCTGAGGAAATGTAACATGTTTCAAAATGTTTCTTTTCAGGCTGTTGACATCCTGAAGACTGCCAGAGAGATTCTGATGAGGGTACGCTACTTTCCCTACAGTAAGTGTTGCTCTTACCTCCTTCACCATGTGGTGATTTAGAAGGCACTATCTCTGATTCAATTGTTGCCTCATTTTATCACTCCTCCTACCTGTCAAGTAAAAAAAAAAACGTATGTAACGTCTTGTTCCCTAGATTACCAGAGACAGAAGGAACGGACTGTGCACTAGGTGGCAGAAGAGTTCTGAGTTGGGAGAGCTTGAGTGTGGTAGTTTCATAGGAGTTCATATCCGGTACGTTCCTGGTGTCTTTCCACAGTTTACACCCCACCTGCCCTGCCCTCAGTTTCAGCCTATTAGTGAAAGACCCATGACCGACTTGTCCCTTCACACCCAGACCACATGAATACTTTGCGTTCCACCCTGCTGCCACTGCGTACAAGAACACACAGCTTGAGATGCTGGGAGGACATATCAGCTGTTGACTCACACCCTGAGTCACACACGGAAGACTCACACTGTCCTCTGTGATGCTAACACACTCTGTCTTGTGATGAGTCCTTACGAGCATGGAGGCTCTCTATGGTTTTGGGGCCTGGAGCTTAATTGTGTGTAAAATATTTCGATTATTTCCAGTACTATGACACACAAGCTACTGTGGTGAATGTTAGAGGGCAGGTATTCTTAAGGGATGCTGTCATCGCTGAATGGATGGAGTGACGATTACAGGAGTTAAGCCAGGGGAGGGCAAACTTTTTGGCTCGGGGGCCACATCAGGATTTTGAAATTAACTGGAGGGCCACATTTGTTTTTGTAATTTGTTAATCATAAATGATTTGCAGGCCTGAAAAGGGCAAAAGTAAAAAAATATGAAGTACATATGTACAGTAGATCCCATATAATGTGTAAATAGTTGAAATTCCGACTCAGATGTA
>JACXGK010004137.1:0-12426 GCA_016801125.1 Novumbra hubbsi | reverse complement strand
GTTAAGCTATCAGTCCTTTGTTGGATGAGCTAACCAACCTGCTTTTGCTCACCTTTGATCTAGTCTAAATAAGTTGTAAAACTGGATACTCCTACTGTATGTTTGCATGTAATGAGGTTATATAACAGTTGTGTAATGCACCAAGGTTTTTCCGTACCTTCCCACAGTGTAAAATATATAATTTAATATGAACTGTTTAAAGATTTAAGACCTCAGCATGTTTTCACAGACTACTATTACTACACTTCAATGACACCTTTGCAGATACTTTATATGGCGCATCAGGTAATAAGGTGCCAAAACATCCCATTCAACTATGACCCTTGACCCTGCTGTCGTAAGGCAACAACTAGGACCATGCTTTCGTAAAGCCTTACTGTTTAGATCACTACATTAAAATCACGTTATATGTGCTGTGGCTAATGGTCCCTCGCTAATTTTGAGGGTCTGTTTTAATAGTATGGTTAAGATAAACTACACTCCATTTCCTTAATGGCTGTAGAATGGAGTTAGGATAGTAGGACGTGCCCTAACTCCTGCAACCCACTTCAGCAAGTTGTTGTAGAAGACTAAATAAAATGTTTAAACCCTTATCTGCAATCAATTGTATTTACTTGATGTTCCGGGACATATATTGCTTCTTTTAGCATTCAAAGAAGTAATTACATGATTTGAGATGCCTACTGTGCATGTTGGCTGAGTCATCCTACATCCACAACCACAGTTTGATCCCAAGAGACTTGAGAAGACCATCACCCCTCCCTCCCCGACACAAACTGTTATTTCAGTGTCAACATGGTCCAGTTCACCATTACATTTGAGGGTCTTGTCACCAAGACGCTGACTTCCACTGCACCACACACACACACACTCATGCCATATCTGAGGTTTATTCAAATAAAAACTTATAGAACTCAATTAGCAAGGCTAATTTCAAAAAACCTTGTCAACGGTCATAGCAGTAATGCAAGAGGATGATGCTTCAGTTTTCACATGGGGTCCAACATGGATTTGGATTCTTGTGGTGGCTAGGCTTATTAGGGCTAATTGACTGCCTCCAAGACAGAACAATGTTTCACCTTGCCAAAGCAGGTGATTCAATCTGGCGACTGCTCAGATGTTCCGCCGTAAAGCTACATAGCGATTCTAATCCTTCAAGTAATAACACAAGAAATGATACAGAATGACTCACTTGGTACATGCTTAAATGCCAAGTGTGATATTTGTTAAACATGTTTCACGTCATGGCAGTAATGCTATTTTCAGTGTCTACAGTAACACTAGGACTTGTTTAACCAGCAATGGAATTCACTCAATTTCCACCCTCCCATATTGCACAAGCTTTTAAACAAACACCAATTTAAAAATGAGAACTAGATAATGACGGGGCACTTTATCGTTCCGTGTGCGTAAAGGAGATGGCCAATCATAATCTTGGTAGCCACTGATGTCACCACTTAGAAACCACTGAGTGTTTCATAACATTTTACTACAAAAATAGAAAATACATCTCTATTCTCCGTAAATTGCACACAGGGAGTCAAGCAGCCTGTATATTTTATATCTGTGTTCTTAATCATTCTAAACCCAATATAACATATTATCAAAGACAATGTAAAAATTAAAAGAGCTGATAATTCTGTTACTAAGTAGCTGTAACAATCAACTCCTAGTAGATAACACTGCTGCTAGTGAACTGTCTGGCAGTGGTTGAATGATCAGTTCAAGGGGATCGGACCAACCAGGACCAGATTCTGCTCCATGAGGCCAAAGAAGTAAACAGTTCATTTGCTCATGCTCCGTCGAGGTACAAGCAGTATTTTAGTAACTGGATAAATATAAAATATTGGGGTTTGATTGTACAACTGGGAAAATGTGCCGAGAAGAGGTTGAAGAAGTGAGTCTTTATGTCCGTACATCCTCTCCAGGCTAAGATTCATTTCCGACCGATGTGATCAGCTGATTTCCCCTGTCTTTTCACTTTCCAGAACGTCCAGCTTGGAGCTTTCGTCCACATTCTCCAGAGAGTCGCCCCGCTGGAGTGTCAGCTCAGCTGGGTCTCCCATGGGCAGGGTGCTCTGCTCTGGGTACAACCAAGGCTTCCTCTCCGGAAAGTTCTTCGCCTTCCACTCCGGATAGCTCTGGCCCGCCTTGTGCACACACCTCAGAACCTGCGGGCCGAGATGATCATATCAGAGATGTGGACCTGGGCATCAAATTCACTCAGCCAGTATTTCACCGTTCTGCCTACACCCAATCGTGTAAATAATACGTGTTTCATTTCTTTGGTTACACAACTTAACCATAGGAATGGATAGAACTAGAGTTTATTTATATATATATATGTATAAGAAGTGTTTACAGAGTTTATATATACTGTGTGTGTGTGTGTGTGTGTATATATAAAAATGTAATTCATGAACATAACATGAAATTATTCTAAATGGGGAAATATAGCAAAAATAATAGGAAATAGTCATTGACCAGATTAGAAATAATGATTTATCTGGTTTGGTTCCTTCCTACAGTAAAGTTGTGGCGAACAGATAACAAGTGTGAGGCGAATTCTATTCAATGCGGCTTTTGAAAGGCTTCATGCTGTTGTTCATTAATCAATAGGTCAAGGATTCCATTCAGATCATGGCTCTGAGCCATAGGGTCTTGGTTTCACACACAAAGATACACCTTGCCCTAAATAGTTTAACGCTGCATGTGCTATGTGACCAGCAAAACCGGTTCTACTGGGCGGCGAAGACTCAGTTTCTCTGTATGAGAGACTGCATTGTCAAAACACTCACGAGCAAAAAGCACGACCAGACTTTACAGTGCGTTTCTATGGTTACCACTGTCGTTTCTGCGACTTGGAACCCAAATGCACTGTGATTGGATTACACACGTTCACAACCTTGATGTAGTCTAACTAAGAATCTGTTTTAATTCTGTCGGCAAACACACAGCAGATAAAGAAATGTAACAGGAGAGAAGATAGAGACAGCATTGTTGGCGGAGATCTTTGTCACGTACTCTGGGAGCAAAAACCTGGGATGCTTTGTTCACCACCCACTTTGGAAGAGACCCTGAAATACAAATATACAAACAAAAGGTCACACCACAGCAGCTCTGTGTACCTCCAGCGCATCATTCTCCATCAAATGCCTCAAACAAGCAATGGACGACCAATACATGGAATCTAAATGGTTCGTTGAAGCTGGGTTTCATCACATAAATATTTCCATGTGGGTTACACCTTTGGGATCAGCCTGTGAGAGGTAAGTGAAGGAGCAGCTATTGGGTCCCGTGGCCTTCACCAGGTAGCCCGTCAGGACAGAGATGGCTCTCACACAGTCCTTTCTGGGGGGATATTTCTGTGGTAGACAAAAAAACAACAAAATCAGCAGAGATTTGGGGCATTTGAGTTAACAGTTAATGATATATCACTCAGTAACTGTAAGTCACAGAACTATTACAAACATTGCACTGAAGACATGTATGAATCGCGTTAGATGGCTTTAATTATATAGATAGTGACTATGAGCTAGTCATTTGGACATTAAGCCATAAGATTGGAGAAGAGAGATGTATGTATGTATGTATGTATGTATGTGTATAAGTATTTACATTATATATGTTTTGGGTCACTTAGAAATGACCTTGTTTTCCATGGAAAAATACAGTAAATTAGTTTGGATAGGGTATATAGACATTGACCAGGAAAGAAATTGCTTTCGTCAAAGAATCCTCCATTTGCAGTGATAACAGTCTTGAAGACCTTTGGCATTCTAGCTGTCAATATGTTGAGGTAATCTAAAGAGATGTCACCCCATGCTTTCTGATGCACCTCCCACAAGTTAAATTGGCTTTAAGGCCTTTCTTATGTACCCTACGGCCAAGCTGCTCTCACAACAGCTCAATACGGTTGATTGCGCTGGCCACTTCGCTATAGACCGTATACCAGCTGACTGCTTCTTCCCTAAACAGTTTTTGCATAGTCAAGCAGTCCTTAAACATCTTTTCATTTGGTCTGCATCTGACAAATATTCTTCTATGGTATACGAACCTCCTCCAACTTGAATTCATCTGTTCATAACACTTTTTTTTATTGCATGGAATAGCCTTTTTAAAGTAATTTTTTTCTGACCATTTTGAGCCTGTAATCAAACCCTCAATGGATGATGCTCCAGATACTCTGTAGTCTAAAGGCCCGTTTTGGCCTTTTTAATGAGTTTTCTTTAACGAGGTTTCAGCTGTGCTAACATAATTGCATTCATCAATTTGCCTTTTAAAATGATTAACTTAGCAAACACAACATGCCATTGGAAAACAGTTGTTGATAATGAAAAAAAAATGTAAGTGACTCTTGAACAATGTATGTGTATGTGTGGTTGCTAGGTGCCAGAGGAGGTGGAAACACATACTGGATGTTTGACGGAGTAGTTAACTATCATGTACTCATCGCCTGTCACCTGCCACGAACGCAGTGTCACGACGTCTCTGTTCTTCAGCGGCTTCGGACATACCCCTGAAGAGGAATGCAGATAAACGACTAGATGAGATCTACTAAAAACAACTACTCCTCACCCATGGCCAACAGAGGCAGCAGTGGCACTCATGTTGACTATAAATACACTTTGAAAACCAGGTGCCTTGGGTCTTATCTGAAATTATGAGGGTAGCATGAGTCAATCACTGCGGACCGAACCAACGCAATATACTGCCGTTAAGAGTGAGAGATAACAAGGTGGAAATGTGAGGCGTCACAGAGTAAATGCACCGTGTAATGGAATGAATACAATACAAGTCTGTAACCAGATTTCCTACAGACATTCACTTGTGATCATGTCTGGTCCAGGGATTCAAAGTCCAACCCTTAGTAAATATGACCTGGCGGGTTCTTGCACTGAATGGGGCTACAGCAGAGGAATGTGGAACATCACACTAACTGGAACAGATAAGCTGGACTCACATGAGTAGTAGCCCACCTCCGCGTTGGTGGAGAGGCGGGCAATGTCAAAGCTCTCCAACATGGCCGGGTCCCAAGACTTGCGATACTGGCCGTCATGAATAACGTCATACATGGTGGCAGCGGACACATCCGCGATGCTCATTCTGCACTGAAACCCAAAACAGCGAAAGAGAGCGTTGAAGTAAATACTACGTATCTGTTACTGGTACACTAACGGTCACGGAAAGTTGAAAACACCCGGTGCTGTCACACAGTGACAATGCTGTCACACAGAAAACCAAAGGGTGGTTTTAACCACCTATAAAACAACAACAAAGGGTCATGGAAATGTCAGGACTACAAGATAGCATGGGACCTCGCAAAACTGGGCAAAAGAGAGGAAATTGGCCTTAATTTAATATTCTGACATTGGAATTCGTAAGGGAATAGAAAGTCTGTCCTTATTTTTATTTCACTGAACATAGAGCATTTTTTAAATCAAAAACCTCAGACTACATAATTTAGGAAATCAACAGCTGTGAAGTGAAGCAAAAGTCTTCTTACCTTCATCTTATGGACTTTTGGGCCGTTTCTTTGGGAGGATGTAGCAGAGGGAACCTCAACCCAGACCTCCATTCCGTTCGTGTCATATTTGCTAGACCAATTGTCCGTAGACAAAGCTTGTCTTCTGAAGTCTGCAAAGACTGCCTCGTCTGGTATAATTCCCGCATGAGCTCTAGACATAATTTTTATCCCCGAAAAGTTTTCTGATGATCAATTTAGGCGAAACAAACTACACAAACAATAAACCCGCTGGAGAGGCTAGAAGTTAAGTCACTGAACTGATGTTCATCTACTCTGTCCTTGCCTCTAGAGAAAGGATACACTCACTAATTACCAAATCAAGTTAGACTAGATTTTCGGGTCGGATTCCTGACCTACGCAACGCAACTTCTAGTTGAACATAACTTACAATTTCCGGAATTCGCACAGGTGTAGCCTCCTGAATGAAATCACTCTGCGCACACCCATTTGGACTTTGTAAGTGACGTACATGCATGGTCTACAAATGTATCAAGAATACTGCGCATCACGAAGTTGATTGGGTACGAGCGGATTCGGTTTATTAATTCAGATCAATTGTCCTAAACCAAGCTTCACTAGAAACGTGAAGAATAATGTGAACGATTTCTAACGAAGTTGGGACTTATGGAGCCAGTTAGGGTTACAAAGTATATAATTTATTTGAGTATAGGATCCATATAAGGTATTTAAAGATTGCAGTTTTTAAACGCCAAAACAGGTGATGTATAAGTGATGTAATCACCGCTACCTTTATTCATTTTCGTCCTTTGCCATAAACATCGCTATTTAATAAATGTTATCCGTGATGCAAACTTTTTGTTCTCAACGGCGTACACAATATACAGTAACGATTTAAGTACTCCCTTAATTTATTTGAGCAGTGTATATTGCACTATATTACAAAGTATTCTCAACGTGTACATTTTTTATCTTGAGCTGAAATAACCGATCCCTGAGTTTCAGCATGCCCAAAAAGCATATTCCTCTCAAATGTCTATGTATGTTTTTTTCTTAAATCCTCGGGTCGGAACATTTGTCCTTTGCCACTGCATCCACCTAAAAGGTTCGACATATCAACAAGCTAAATAAACAGCGTACACCTGGCTTGCCTAATGTGGTAAATACCATATTAATTTTGTAACAACCAAGTACGAACATATTGTTAAAACATCAATAACAACAACCTTGGTGAAATATGTTTATTTCATGTGATACACTTCGGTGTTCTTCAACGCTCTTTTTTACACAGCAGATAGTAATATTACATTGTTATTCACACAAACGTTGCTAAACACTAGTCAGCGTATTATTTCAAATGAACAGACACTTCAAAATGGCACTGAGCTGAGTAAATTGGTTGCCGTGCACTGCCCCACACTGGTGGTGAATGAGTGGGGTCTCCCTCATTAACTATGTAAAGCGCCCAGGTGTTCAAAACAGCATCACATATTGTAGGTCCAATCAATTATTACTACTAATAATTCAGTCAGTGACAGGAAACAAAAGAGTTGTCAAGGTGAAGACAGTTGATCGTTGCAACGTACTTATCTACTTCTTTTTATTTATAAACGTTTACATTTATTTTTGAAACAAGCTGAGGACAACACATCGTCTTATGTTGGTGGGGACTAGGTGTGGCCCATCAGCTGGCCTGTGGCCCACGGTGTAGAGCAGGGGTCTCAAACCGGTACCACGGAGGGCCGAGTGTCTGCAGGTTTTCACTCTCACCTTGTACTTGATTGATTAATTATGTCACTGATTGGATAGGTCTACCCTCATCTGGTTATTTAGGTCTGAACCTGGAACCAATTTACAGGAAAAAACTCAAATCTGCAGACACGGCCCTCCGTGGAACCGGTTTGAGACCCCTGGTGTAGAGGGAGCAGTAAAGCCTGTTCGTGACTAGAGAGCATCCACTGACCACACACATCGCAGGTTGCGCTGCCTTGGCAACAGGAGACGGAAAACCAAACCAGGCGTTTGCTTGGAAATTCGACGTTCTAGCAGAGCGACGCGAATAATAAATAAAATATTAACCTCCCGCGGTAATTTTGGTCAAGAATACAAAGCGATTTTTTTCAGTTGCTTGTGTTATAAAATAAATAAAAACACATAAAAACAACAGTCCTGCACCGGCAATAGCGATGAGGTTAACATACTCCACTGCGCTTTATTTTTTACAGCAAGGGTGTTAGTAAGCATTTAGCCGCGTCCGAGGACTCTACTGGAGAAGCCGGACAGCAAGTCTATCTCTGCAACACCCGGGCTTGATTAGAGCGTACTACTTCTTCTGTGATGAAAAATGTTATGAAAACGAGACAACGACATCTATCAGTGAATAGTAGAGATATATTGCATGGGCCCAAATCTTTCCATTTAGTGTGTTAAAGCATTGATACCCGCTCACTCCATAGGCCCACGTATGGCGTTAAACAACTATTCTTCCCAGACACATATTTGTTAGTATTGGAAAAACGTTCCTATAGCAGAGTTGCACTATTTGATACATGAATAGATATAGATTAGTAGTTACCAGTAAAATAAATGAGGGATAATGCCCCCTTTCTGAAATAGGAAAGAAAGCATATTTTAGTTTACTTTACAGATTTGCTAAACTGCCTTTTTCAACAATCTGTCACCACTGGAAGCTGTAGCGTATCAACTACAATGATGTCAAGTTCTATGGCCGATAATGCCTTTAAATGTCCTGATACTAATGTCCCTTATTCACGGTCCCATACCATTGGGTCTTAAATAACAGCCTCGCTTTGAGCCAGCTGGAAATGACAAGGGTTCAGATGAAAAATAATGTTCATCGAGTCAAGGGGAATATTTTTCAGAGCCAAGCACATGAAAATAATGGAAAACAGTAACAGCTCCTATGCGTATCATATCACTTGGAGCTCTCCCACACCAGAATCCCCACTGGAAAAGCAAATAACCAAGGGATTGGAACCCTATCCCTTTCATAGCCACCTGATCCCAAACAATATCCCTTCACAACGATGACAGAAGTGACAGCACTGATGCTCCGGAACAAGTGTGATAACTCAAGCAGTTGGCCATTTCAGTCGGCCATCCTACATAACGCCATGCAGTTAGATGAACATCTGATCATATTCAGCATTTAACTTAGTCTGCTTTTAGCCGTCATACTTTGTTTTTGTATTTTTTCTTTTAATTTTTTTTTACCTTTAACATCTTTAGGTTTTTAATCCATTTTAAATACAGAGTAGTAGCACATCCACACGGTTACCCCGAAAAGTCACTGAGTTGAAGCAGGGGGATGGACAGGTTCTCTAACCAATGGCAGTGGGCCATGGGCAGGGAGTGGCCACAGAGAGACAAGCTGTTGGTGGGGAGGAGGGCGGTCACGTGGGGCGGGGGTGTCCACTAACAGGAACAGCTGCTTTCTGTCACAGCCATCTCTGGTGGCTTCTCCAGTTTGATATCGATCACTGAGAAAGGACCAAGTTAAAGAACATCACAGATAATTACTGTGAAACTCTAAGAATATTGTGAAGTTCACGCCAAAGGAAACTGTAATACCACAATGGACTACACACAGAAGCACCGTCAGGGCGTTGATTTGTTGTCTGGTTCAGACACCTATGTGATGTCATTCTGCCTCAGGAAAAAAGAAGAAGTTTTTAAAGGATACTGTCCACTTTGCTCTTCTCTGGGGTACCATCCATCCCCGGCAGGGCTGCAGCAACACGGCGGAATAGCTGAGGGGTCCACAAGACAGGGGTCAGTGGGGTCAAATCCCCAGCCCCTTACAGTAAACACACATTGGGTCGGTCACATGACAGAAGAATCGACTGAAACAACATCAACATTCATGCAAGTATATTTGTGCGCAGATCTTCATGCATCCGCCAAACTGACCGTGTTCAAACGTGTTTTTAGGCCACAATCAGCCGTTGAAAACCATACGAATGCAGCCAGGCCAATGGCAACGGAGATTTGCCACTAAATATCGACAGCAGATTTATTGGCAAATGACCAACAGACATGAAATCCACCTCCGCAGCACATCTGAACTGCAACCATCATGGACCAAACCCCAACCGCTACCAGACATGGATTTCAACTCACATGTTATTAGATGATTCTGCCATCTGGTTGGCATTACCAAAACAAGTCAGACTGTATTAGCAGACCAGGTCTCTGACTGACAGTCATTCTGTACATCCTGAATGACTAATGTCCTAGCTTTCCACAATGACTCCACCGGTAAAAGAAAAGAAACTAGAACATTCGTCAATTATTTGAGCAATAAAGGGATCGTCTGTTAATGTGTTATAACCCTGCAGGTGGTTTGTGGGATCTAAGTTTAGCTGGTCAACACCTGTAACAAGTGTTTAAGAAATCCACAGAAGGGCGTTTGCCAGTTGGTTGCATATTATTATTATTTTTACTATTAGGCTGGCCATAAGTTAGGCTGCCAAACAAAGCAGCACAACAAGCAGAGATGATGAGGAACAAGGCAACCTTGGAGCATAACAAGAAGCTAGACGGTACCAGTGTTAAAGCAGTGGATGTGAATGACCACAACACAACAGAGACACTGTGGAGACACAAGACAAGCCACAAGGAGCCAAGTGAAAAGTGAGGATGGGAAACAGGAAGTTGTGAAGGGGGACGATGCAGTCGCTTGGGCTGGACTATCCTGAGTAAACAGAGGCTCTACCTGTTTGACATTGTAGCCAGTCTTTGCGCTGGTTTCAATGAACATGACATTGAGTTCCTTAGCTCTTTGCTCGCCCTCTTCCGTGGTGATCTGTCTGCTCAGGCCACAGCCGAGAGCAGTGATGAGAGGGAGAGACAAAACGTGCCAGACAGGCCAAGAGGGAAGGGAGAGGAAAAAGAGAGCGCTCAATAGAGATTCTAGTTTTTGGTTAGAAAGAGAGAGGGTTTAGTTTGGTCATACCAGGGAGGGAGGAGGAATTAGCGTGCTGAGAAAAGATGGAACAGCTTGACACCACATACAGGCGCGGCCAAATATAGACACCCGTGCACTTAACCCAAAAACGTTCTTCTCTAATAAAAATCAGATGAACTGTTCACCGCACCGCTTTTGGAATTCATTTCTACTGGCCAATTTGCCCTCCACCATCTGCTGTTTATCTCACGACATAATTTCGTTCGATCTGGACGTTTTTTATTTGTGGAGCAGCCCAGCATAGCGTCTGAACCATCCCAGGGGGCTTTTGGATGTTTTGTTATGTTACAATGGTGAACGACGGGGTTGGACATCGGGTTGGACATTTTAGTCACCAATACCTAAAGACATGCCAGTTGAATGCCTTTCACACATTTAAAACACCCAGTACGACAACCCGCAAACTCTCCCCAAAATCATATCACAGAGAGATCATTCTTTCCATTGAATGCCTAATTTAGTCATCAGCAAACTCGAATCCGATATGTGTAGCGAAATCACTAGTAATATTGTATAGTTGGTCCACAGAATTTCTCCCAAGCATGTAGTCTTTTTTTGTGGAAACCAGGCTTGTGTTCATATTTACCTACGGCCAAAATAAGTGTTCACAGACAAAAACTCCCACACACAGTAAATAACAGTGGAGGTAGAATAATTCTGTGAGGTTTGCAGGCTGTGGTATTGGAAGCCTTGAATGTGTGCTAGTCCTCACAAAATTAGCAGATTATTGTGTGTCAAACCCAGTGTCCAAACACTGATTCTGTTGAAAGTTGTATGTCTTTCGGAAGAATTGTGATCCATATGATATCCGAAATGTATGGCAAGAGTCTACAACACCAGCTGATGGATGACACCCCTCAGACCTTTCAGAATTTGGAACGGATTGCTCCTACAAAAGGCCGAACTGCCAGCACCAAGGCGCAGGCTGCTCATTTTCCACCATTACAGATTGTAAACTTCAAAAAAAATGTCTGTGTTGTTTACCATCCATAATGCATTTGCAATTTCAACTGCAAAAAAATGTTTAAGTACACCCTGGGTCTATGGATCTGGCTGCATCCGGAAAGAAGCAGGTCTCACACATTCACCCGGTCTACAGCAAAGACCAAACCCACGACAATAAAAAGACCCCTTGAAGCAGAACATGACGAGAAGTAGATCCGGAGGCTTACACCTACGGCTGCTGGACACCCACCTGTTTGACGTTATAGCCAGCCTTGGCACTGGTCTCTATGTACATCACATTGAGCTCACGAGCTTTTCTCTCGGCAGCCTCAACAGACACTTGCCTGGCACGGTCCGGGAGGAAGGACGGGTACAGGAGCAAGATGGCAGGTGGGTGAGGGTGAACATCAAATCAAAGTGACACGGGAAAACACACGAGGACAGGGGACAAAATAATAAATAAAACCAAAACCTGATTTAAAAGAAAGAAATGCTTACAGCTGGAATCCCTAATTGTGAAACATCTTATACTGGCCAGAGTCAGCAGCTTGATAACAATAATAAGTGTTTCGCCCAACTGCGGATTCCATCTTTAACCAAATCAAAGTGGCGTCTGCATGGAGGTTAACACCTAAAAGCTCTAACCTGCATGGAGGTTAACACCTAAATGCTCTAACCTGCATGGAGGTTAACAAAAAAACTACTTGGAAATGTTTGTTGTGGAAAACAGTAAAATCAAAACAAGATGGGAGGCCAAATAAATTCAAAAGGAGGACCCAGGCTTGGACCAAGGATTCATACACAACACTTAACAAACAGGTCTTCTAGTGAAGGACAACATTTGTTAACATCCCAGAAACCAGTACCACCACACACACCACCCACACTCCCTCCACACACGCACCACCCACACTCCCTCCCTCCACACACGCACCACCCACACACGCACCACCCACACTCCCTCCACACACACTCCCTCCACACACACACTCCCTCCACACACACACTC
>JACXGK010004136.1:29469-40350 GCA_016801125.1 Novumbra hubbsi | reverse complement strand
GCCACCAGTATTTACCGTTCACCGCAGTCAGAGTCCTGCCCACACCCGGATGACCAGAGGAGGGAGAAGTATGGGCCCAAAACAAGAGCCGGTCCCGCACCTCAGTTGGCACGTACGTACGACCATCCGGACAGTGAGGAGGGGAGGGCTCAGCCCGGAGTGCCCTCCGTATGTCCGCATCCACCTCCCACACCACCGGTGCGACGATATGTGTTCCAGGGATGATGGGGGAGGTGTCCACGGTCCTTCCCTCATGGTCATAAACCCGGGAGAGGGCGTCGGCCTTAATGTTTTTGGAACCTGGAACATAAGACAGGGTGAAGTGAAACCTGGTAAAAAACAGGGCCCACCTGGCCTGACGCGGGTTCAGCCTCCTCGCCGAACGGATGTACTCCAGGTTGCGGTGGTCAGTCAGAATGAGAAAAGGGTGTTTAGCCCCCTCGAGCCAGTGCCTCCAAGCCGACAGAGCTGTGACCACTGCAAGCAACTCACGATTACCCACATCGTAGTTTTGCTCCGCCGCACTGAGCCTCCGAGAGGAAAGCACAGGGGCGGAGCTTAGGCGGGACCCCCGACCGCTGGGAGAGCACGGCCCCCATCCCAACTTCGGAAGCATCCACCTCTACGACAAATGGTAAATCCGGATCGGGGTGCGCCAACACCGGCGCAGAGGAGAACAAAGATTTCAGGGAGCGGAAAGCCCGCTCAGCCTCCGATGACCAACGCAAACGGGTAGGCGCACCCTTCAACAGCGAGGTAATCGGGGCTGCCACAGAGCCAAAACCCCAGATGAAACGACGGTAATAGTTGGCAAAACCTAGGAATCTTTGGACCTCCTTCACGGAGGTAGGGGATGGCCAATTGAGCACGTCCTCAGCGCGCGAGGGTTCCATCTCCACACCCCCGGAGGAAACGCGATATCCTAGGAAAGAGACAGAAGACTGAAAAAACAGACACTTCTCCAGTTTGACAAACAGGTCGTGCTCCATCAAACGCTGCAATACCCCGTGAACGGTGTTTACATGTTCGGCCCGCGACTTCGAATCTATCAATATGTCATCGATATACACAACCACACCGCGACCGAACATGTCCCGAAAAAGATCATCAACGAAAGATTGAAACACCGATTTAGCATTCATCAAACCGTAGGGCATCACCAGATATTCGTAATGCCCGGAAGTGGTGCTAAATGCAGTCTTCCACTCGTCTCCACTACGGATACGCACTAAATTATAGGCACTCCGCAAGTCCAGTTTCGTAAAGAACCGGGCCCCATGCATCGTCTCCATAAGCGGACCGATTAACGGTAACGGGTAGGTGAATCTCACCGTGACGTCGTTCAGTGCTCGGTAGTCGATGCACGGGTTGTAAACCGCCATCCTTTTTCTTTACGAAAAAGAAACTAGAGGAGGCAGGTGATGTGGACGGACGAATATATCCCTGAGACAGTGCTTCCTTGACGTAGGCGGACATCGCCTCCGCCTCAGCTCGGGATAAGGGATAAACGCGCCCCCTAGGTAAAGCACAACCAGAATGAAGTTCAATCGCGCAATCCCCCGGACGGTGGGGAGGCAACCGCCTGGCCTGTGCCTTAGAAAAGACGCGTGCCAAATCCCGGTAGTCAGAGGGAATGCGCACGGAGGAAACAGTAGGTGGACTTTCCACCGCAGTGGCACAAACAGTCATGCCCAAACACTTACCCTGACACCTCCGAGACCATCCCGTGAGAACCCTCCGCGACCATGAAAAGGAGGGATCATGTTGGGCAAGCCAAGGCAGACCCAGGATTATGGGAAAATGGGGTGCCTCCACCACATACAGGGAGACGGACTCGCCGTGAGAGCCACACTGCATGCGCAATGGAGTGGTTACCTGGCACACCTTACCCAAACCCAGCGGGCGTTGATTGACGGAACAAATGGGAATGGGAGGTGTGACAGGCAACAGGGGAATGTGCAATTCGTGAACTAAACCAATATCAATGTAGTTGCCCGGTGCCCCTGAATCGATCATGGCGAGACACCGGCGCAAACTAGGGAACTGAGGGAAAGTGACAGGGATTTGGAGATGGTCGGCGGACGGCCCCCACGGAACAAAAGGTCGACTCACCGCTTTGGATGCAGGGGTGCCCCGTTTATACTGACCTCTCCTGGATCCCTGACGTGGCCCAGGGGCTCCGGGACCTTCGTCACGACGCAGAGGCGAACCCCGTGCCTGGCTCACCGATGAACCCATCTCCATGGCCTCGGCGCCGCCCGGCTGTCGCAACATAGGCTCCCCGTGAGCCGAACGCAGGACCCGATTCCGCAGAATGTTGTCTAAGCGGATGGCCATGGAGATTAGCTCTTCCAAGGTAGCGGTGGCGTCGCGGCACACGAGTTCCTGGTGGACCTCTGCGTTGAGGCTGCACACGAAGGCGTCCCGGAGCGCCCTCTCGCACCACCCCGACTCCTCAGCAAGGGTCCGGAACTCCAAGGCGAACTCCTGTACAGAGCGCCTGCCCTGACGCAGGAGAAAAAGGCGCTTGCCCGCCTCGCGCCCCTGAGGGGGATGGTCGAAGACCGCCCGGAACTTCCGAACGAATGAGTCGTAGTGGTCCAGTTCCGGACCTGACCGGCGCCACACAGCATTCGCCCAGCTGAGGGCTTTATCCGAGAGGCAGGATATTAAAGAGGACACCTTCTCCCTCTCAGTCGGTACGGTGGAACGCGTGGAGAAGGAGAGATCCAGCTGGAGGAGAAATCCCTGGCACTCCGACGCCCGTCCGGCGTATAGTCGGGGCAGGGGAATCGCGGTTCCACTGGAACTCTGCGGAGCGATGGCCACAGGTGGTGGTGAGGGCACAGGCAGTCTCTGAAAGAGCTCGGTGATCGCATCCCGTAGTTGTCCGAGCATATGATCGTGCTCCTCCATGCGATGTTCCAGCGCTGTAGGTTGACTCGCCCCTGCTTGGTCCATTTTATTCAGGTTCGTTATTCTGTGACGCTATGGTAAGGAGAGGACCAACACGCAGATAGACAATCCGTCAAATAGGTTTTATTTACCTATGTACTTGTGGTAGCGCCACAACGCAGACGTTGTAGTGGGCAAAATAGATAGCAGTGAAACGCAGTCACTGAATTCGAGCAAGCACCAATGGTCAAACAGATAGACAATAACAAACGCAGAGACAAGACACATGAGGGATTATATACACAGTTAACGAGCAACAGGTGCAGGGAATCAGGGAGGGATGCGTTCACAGGACATGGGGAACAGGACAAACATGAACGGTGGTGCCTAGAAGGCCGGCGACGTCGAACGCCGGGGGGCTACGCGGACAGGGGAGTGGCCGCCAGTAGGCGGAGACATGACAGGCAGGGGTGGGAAAATATTTTGGCTCGGGGGCCACATCAGGATTTTGAAATGAAATGGAGGGCCACATTTTGTTTTTGTAATTTGTTAATCATAATTGATTTGGAGGCCAGAAAAGGGCAAAAGTTAAAACATACATTACATATGTACAGTAGATCCCATATAAGGTGTAAATAGTTAAAATTCGGACTCAGATGTATAAGAATGGGCTGGTGAGTTGTTTTTTTAATTTCCCCCTAAAATAATTTTATTACATTCCGTGGGCCGGATGGGACATCCTCGCGGGCCACATTTGGCCCTCAGGCCGTAGTTTGCCCACCCCTGGTCTAAGGGTATCTAAAATAATGTTTTTCCTAAACCTAACCCAGAAATCCATGTTCCCTGCCTAGATTTAACCCTAAACCAAATCAGTAGTATCTAAACCTAAAAGCATCCCCAATTCTAACACTATACTCAATAGTATTTTTTTCCTTAAACCTTACCCCTAAGATTGAAATTTAAATGGGGACAACAGAGTTGACTATCCAACTTTCACTAACCTTACCCTAAAACCTAACCACAGTACCATAACATTTATGATTATGCATAACCTGGAACTAACACCTTCACTTGAAATGAACCCGAAATCTCTAGACTCATCTAAATCTTTCTGGAATATACCATCTGATCAATTACTACATTCTAAAATAATTTTAATGAATTATATTCAGGCCTAAAAAGAGACAGCTTTGAGCGCCCTGGTCCTGCGAGTTGATTCCGCGCATGTCACACAACACGTGCATCAGCCACGGTGTTTTTTGGTGGCGCTTGTGTTTACGTGACTCTCTACAGAATTTGACTTAAACATCTAACAACATTTTCAATAGTAAAAAAATCTTCTGTAAATGGGTGGTCTACAGAAAAAGAAGGTAAGAGTGTCTGTAAAATGAATTATCCACAAGTTTAGTTACTTATCTAGAGAATTAGAGCTATAGCCAAAGTTATCTCTTTAGCTAGCTACGTAGCTAACTGCGTTTGGTTTAATAATGAGCGGCGTTATAGTTTAAGAAGAAAATGTTTACCTAATGGCTTGCCTCCTTGTCAGCTTAATATAATATATAATTTATCTAATAATCAAATTGTGTAATAAGCTGTTGTAGTTTTACGTCTGCCTTACCGAATGACGTTCATTGAGTGTTATGTTGTTGATTCAGATTGTTTTCAACCCTGCTAGTTTGTTAAATAACTGTTGTCTAAAAGTAATCATCGGTAGGGAAAACGTTATTGACCCCCAATGGATCGTGTTATTAACTCAATATAATGAAAGGGATAACTAGGGTCACATTTATTTTGTACTTTAGTAACTACCAAGCCTGCTTTGGGGTCAGTTCTCACCGAGTTCTCACCAGCGGTGTCTGTCTGGCTGTCTTCATGACTTGTAACTGAACCCTGCGTCTTGTTTCAGTATGAGAGGGGCTCTGCCACCAACTACATCACGAGAAACAAAGCTCGCAAGAAGCTGCAGCTGAGTTTGGCTGATTTCAGGTACTGAGGGCTATGTTATATTATGCAAAAGAATGAGTGCAAATGTATTGAGACATGCGTTACAGGTTATCTAGGCAGTTTGTTTGGGACGTTAAAGGTGCACAGCGATGTTGTATGCTTTCTTCGAGCGCTGCTACAACTTGGATTTTTATACAATGTGTTTCAGAACATTACAATTACAATTCTGTTCAAATGACCTTAATTGACCTCAGCCTGAGGCATTTCAAATCAGAAGGTCTCTGAGGCATCATGTTATTAACATTATGCAGAATCTGGGTTCGGGTTAATCTATGCAGTGTACTCTGGATGTGATCGTGGTAGCATTGTGTCCTGTAAGTGGGGCTGTACTCTGGATGTGACCGCGCTAGCATTGTGTCCTGTAAGTGTGGCTGTACTCTGGATGTGACCGCGGTAGCGTCGTGTCCTGTAGTATCCGCTTCTGCGACGCCACGTTGACAGTCCGTGCCTCCTCCTCTGTTCCTCACAGACGCCTGTGCATTCTAAAAGGGATCTACCCTCATGAGCCCAAGCACAAGAAGAAGGTGAACAAGGGTTCCACGGCACCTCGAACGTTCTACCTGCTCAAAGACATCCGGTTCCTCCTGCACGAGCCCATCGTTAGAAAGTTTAGGGACTACAAGGTGAGGTTTTGAGCTACTCGTTTGACGTCTTGGTATGTCCACGGTGAAACATTTTGTCTGGCTGTTAACGCTTTTTTACACATTTCGGGGCAGGTGTTTGTGCGTAAACTGAGGAAGGCTTATGGAAAGGCAGAGTGGACGGGGGTGGAGAGACTCCGAGATAACAAGCCTGGATATAAACTGGACCACATCATCAAAGAAAGGTGAGGTGCGAATCCCCTGTAATGACAACTAACAACAGCAGCTGGCACTGTTCACCCAGAGCCTCAATTACTTTTAAGAGCCTTTTCTTGTCACATGATCTTACGACTGGATGTGTCTTCCCAGCTAAATACAAATGACTGTATAATCAGACTTGCGGCCGTCCTCCACTGTTCCAGAGTGATGTCTATGCTGTTCAACCCTTTTCGAGGGAACGAAGTGTGAGAGGAATGTCTGTTGTCACACGTTGTAAACTCATTTTGCCACCAAAACCACAGAGTTGGGTAATGGGATGATCTGGTTTTGATCTCCGTTTATTGCTGGTATATTGATGATCGGGCGTTCGGACTGTCCGTCAGCAACACTGACCCCATTGTGGTTTTAAATGTAAGAACAGCATACCCGTAGCTCTGCCCGTTTCAGGAAGACTGAGTGGCAGGTGATGTATCACCACACTATGGAGCCGTGGCCCGAGTGAGATTCCAGCAGGTTTGGAGACCCCACCCTCTGTCACGTTGCAACCCCCCCCACCCCCCGTTATAAACCCCACCCACGTGTGTTCCTGATGGGTGTTGTGTCTGTGCCAGGTACCCCACGTTCATCGATGCCCTGCGTGATGTTGACGATGCCCTCTCCATGTGCTTCCTGTTTTCCACCTTTGCCCGCACGGGGAAGTGCCACGTCCAGACCATCACACTGTGTCGCCGGTTGTCTGTGGAGTGGATGAACTACGTCATCACAAGCCACTCTCTTAAAAAGGTAGGGAGGTGGTGACCGGGGGGGAGGTGGTGCTCCTCTGTGAAGGAGGGAGATGGGCTTCAGTTATTCCCTGTTTCTGTTTACGGAGCTTTTTCTTTACTTGTCAAATAATTCGAAAAGAAAAGTTTTGAGTGAGGCACAACTTGCCACGGTCTCTTAAATCACCCTTCTGTTCCTCACTCAAAATGTTTATAAAAAAGAAATAAATGTGAATGAGAAGTGTTGTTCTTGTCTTGGCCGGCAGGTTTTCCTGTCCATCAAGGGGATTTACTACCAGGCAGAAGTTCTGGGACAGGTCATCACCTGGCTGGTGCCGTACCAGTTTGCCCATGATGTAAGTGCTGATGGATCCCAGCTGATGTTTACCGTGGTTCATTATTAACTTAACGTTGCGTTTCCATCTAATGGGCCGTGGAGAGTTCCGCTCCAGTTCTTTTAAAGGACTTGCCTTAAGTAAATGATACTCTTTGCAGAAATACAAACAGTATTTCAAATACCAGTCGCACTCATGTTTACAGGATGGGTCAGGTTTTTTAGCCCACTTTGTTAATTCTTAATAGGATTTCGTTAAACACTTTTAGTTGTTAATGGGGATGTTTTTTTGTTTTTTTTACTAACTGCAAAAATTGCAAAATAACCAACTGTTATTGGTTATTTTGAAAACATGTTTCATATATTCTTTCATACAAAATTATTTTATGCTTTTAATTCATGGGTAAATTAGAGGAGCGAGAGGAGAGTGTTAATCAGCCTCCTGTGTTTTATTTTAAATGTTGACGGGGACGAAAACATTTCTCCAATACCAGCTATCTGATTCTGAGCCACAGATGCTTCTGTTGAACAGTATGTATCCATCAGGTCTAAGCTGTTTTTTCTCCCCCAGCATCCCACCGATGTGGACTACAGAGTAATGGCCACCTTCACAGAGATGTACACCACCCTGTTAGGCTTTGTCAACTTCCGCCTTTACCAAACTCTCAACCTGGTGTACCCTCCCAAGGTACCCCCCCTTTACCCAACCCCGGGTCAAACGCACCCAGGACCCCCGACGTTTCGCTTCACATTTGTGGCCTTGTTTTAAATATGGATCGCGTTAGCCGTAGCGTTAGCCGTGTAGCATTAGCCCGGTAGCGTAGATGTATAATCAAGCTGTTTACCTGCTCACCTCCTCCAGCTGGACAGCCAGGCCGAGTCAGAGCAGAAGGAGCAGGAGGAGGACTACGCCATGGACTCTGAGAGCTACCTGGAGGTGAGCCTTTCTCACAATGCTAAATATCCTGATAACTCAAAGAGGAGACTCTCGTGTTGTCTTTCTGAATGATCTCAGTTTGTGTGACTGGGTTTCCCGGCCAACCGTGCGCCGGTACTGTGGTCGGTGTGCGGGAGACGTAACCCGCTTGTCTGGTTCTGTCCACAGAAACTGTCGGCCCTGAGCGCCAGCCTGGCACGAGTGGTGGCCACCGTGGAGGAGGAGGAGAACCAGGTGGACCAGTTTCCCACCGAGGGGGTAAGGAGGCTCCTTGTAGTCATTTAGCAGACACACTGCACCAGCAAAACAATCCAATCACAGTAAGCACATTGTACACACTGAAGCAGCTTTCCTCCCAGTCAGCGCTAGTGGGGCGGGGCTGGTGAAGTGCAAGCGTTTGTTAACGTGGAAGTGTTCGTGGGGAAGCTCCCTGTTCTTCTAGGTCCACCTTGGGGCGGGACAGAGAAGGGGTCTTACTTGGCTGACCCGGATCTGTAGGGAAGGGTTGGCAAAGTCATCTGAGGTAGCGGAGGAGAGCCCCGGTAGCCATGTCCTGTTTTACCCTGAAGGTTTGGCCGGGCGTTGTCCTTTAGCAAACTACGTGGACGATGAAGATTACGCCCCTGGCAGGAACGCCGGTCAGGATGAAATCCTGGATCAGATGCATTGGTTCGATGGCCCTAGCTCTCGCTATGAGGTGATGGGCCGACGCCCAGCTCGCCCCCCCCGGGTGGGACTGGGAGAATAGTTCCTTGAGGTGTGAAAATAGGCGGAGGAATTAATTGGTCACAGAAGCACCGCTTGTGTGTCCAAACAGACTGGCTGTACTAATAACCCTGTTGGCCTAGTAGAGGTGTGACACTGGGGAGCTCAACTCTTGGGTCTCTTGGAATCAGGTGTTGGTAAACAACATGATGAAACAAATCCCCTCCTGCCAACTGCCCCATCTAACAGATGTGCTCCTTTTCTGCAGGAGGACCAGGAGTACCTGGAGGCCAGAGAGAAGGAGCAGAAGGAGCAGGAGGCCCAAAAGAGGCTTTTTGAGGGGCTCAAGTTCTTCCTGAACAGGGAGGTTCCCAGAGAGTCCCTGGCTTTTATCCTGAGGTGAGAACCCCCCCCCCACACACACACACACACACACACACAAACCAGCTTTCCTGGTCTGCTCAGTTCAACTTCTCTGCACAAATAAGGCAAGCAGACATTTTATAAGATATACAATTGTTTTTATGCTTCATTACCGGCTTTTGTTTGAGGTTTTTAAAGTAGTTTCTATTTTCACGTCCGATGAAGTAGAGTAATAAATAGATACAGTTCAGTGAGTTACATTGTGAAGTAAATGGGGATTGAATGTGTTTCCCATACTTCTTCCCCTTCCTCTTTCTCATGGTGCTCTGGCTACTTGCTTTTCTTGTGTTGTAATATCTACTTTTAATATAGATGTATGATGTGAAAAGTCTGTTTGATATTGTGCTCATTGTGTCCAGTAGAGGGCAGCGTTAAGCAACACCGTGGAATATTTGTCTTCATAAGTTTAAGTTCATAAATCAATTTAGGAATAAGTAATTGTTGGACTGTCACTCAGAGAGCTTTGGAACTAGAGCTCGAGAGCTAGAGAGTGCAATGTCAGTGGGTTACATTTCTCTCTTGTGGAGTAAGGATGGATACATGAAAAGATGTATGTTCTGTCACAGCAAAAACACACATTTGGGACTCTAATGTGATTAATAAACTAATTGATTGTGTTATATAGCATATACAGTGGGGCAAATAAGTATTTAGTCAGCCACCAAATGTGCAAGTTCTCCCACTGAAAAAGATGAGAGGCTTGTAATTTTCATCATGTGTACACTTCAACTGTGACAGACAAAATGAGGAAAAAAATCCAGAAAGTCACATTGTAGGATTTTTAATGAACTTAATTGCCAATTATTGTGGAAAATAAGTATTTGGTCAATAACAAAAGTCTATCTCAATACTTTGTTGTATACCCTTTGTTGGCAATGACAGCGGTCAAACGTTTTCTGTAAGTCTTCACAAGGTTGTCACAGACTGTTGCTGGTATTTTGGCCCATTCCTCCATGCAGATCTCCTCTAGATCAGTGATGTTTTGGGGCTGTTGCTGGGCAACACGGACTTTCAACTCCCTCCAAAGATTTTCTATGGGGTTGAGATCTGGAGACTGGCTAGGCCACTCCAGGACCCTGAAATGCTTCTTACGAAGCCACTTCTTCGTGGCCCGGGCAGTGTGTTTGGGATCATTGTCATGCTGAAAGACCCAGCCACGTTTCATCTTCAATGCCCTAGCTGATGGAAGGAGGTTTTCACTCAAAATCTCACGATACATGGCCCCATTCATTCTGTCCTTTGCACGGATCAGTCGTCCTGGTCCCTTTGCAGAAAAACAGCCCCAAAGCATGATGTTTCCACCCCCATGCTTCACAGTAGGTACGGTGTTCCTTGGATGCAACTCAACATTCTTTGTCCTCCAAACACGACGAGTTGAGTTTTTACCAAAAAGTTATATTATACATTCTCCCAATCTTCTTCTGGATCATCCAAATGCTCTCTAGCGAACCTCAGACGGGCCTGGACATGTACTGGCTTCAGCAGGGGGACACGTCTGGCACTGCAGGATTTGAGTCCCTGGCGGCACAGTGTGTTATTGATGGTAGGCTTTGTTATTTTGGTCCCAGCTCTCTGCAGGTCATTCACTAGGTCCCCCTGTGTGGTTCTGGGATTTTTGCTCACCTTTCTTGTGATCATTTTGACCCCACGGGGTGAGATCTTGCGTGGAGCCCCAGATCGAGGGATTATCAGTGGTCTTGTATGGCCTCCATTTCCTAATAATTGCTCCCACAGTTGATTTCTTCACACCAAGCTGCTTACCTATTGCAGATTCAGTCTTCCCAGCCTGGTGCAGGTCTACAATTTTGTTTCTGGTGTCCTTGGACAGCTCTTTGGTCTTGGCCATAGTGGAGTTTGGAGTGTGACTGTTTGAGGTTGTGGACAGGTGTCTTTTATACTGATAACAAGTTCAAACAGGTGCCATTAATACAGGTAACGAGTGGAGGACAGAGGAGCCTCTTAAAGGAGAAGTTACAGGTCTGTGAGAGCCAGAAATCTTGCTTGTTTGTAGGTGACCAAATA
>JACXGK010004136.1:0-22141 GCA_016801125.1 Novumbra hubbsi | reverse complement strand
CATCATGTTCATGAAGACCCACAAGACGGCCAGCAGCACACTCCTGAACATCCTGCTGCGCTTCGGGGAGAAGCACCGGCTCACGTTTGCCTTGCCGGACGGCCGCAACGACTTCTTCTACCCCTCCCCGTTCCTGCACACCCAGGTGAAGGACTACCGGCCCGGCATGTGCTTCAACATCATCTGCAACCACATGCGCTTCAACGCCCCGGAGGTGGCCAAGGTGCTGCCCGCAGACGCGTCCTACGTCACCATCCTCCGAGACCCCGCCGAGCTTTTTGAGTCCTCCTTCCACTACTTTGGCCGCCTGGCACCGATGACCTGGAAGATACCGGGCGACGACAAGATGGGGGAGTTCCTGCGCGACCCCCACTACTACTTCGACCCCGATGGCTTCCACTCCTACTACTTAAAAAATCTGCTGTTCTTTGACTTTGGGCAGGACAACACTCTGGAGCCCGGAGACCCGCGGGTGGAGGAGGGAATCCGGGCAATCGCGGGCCGCTTCCACCTGGTCATGATGGTGGAGCACTTTGAGGAGTCCCTAATTCTGCTCAAGGACGCCCTCTGCTGGGAAATGGAGGACCTCCTGTACTTCAAGCTCAACGTCAGGAAGGGCTCCACCGTGTCCAAACTGACCCCGGAGCTGAGGGCCCGGGCCTTGGAGTGGAACGCCGTGGACTGGAGACTTTACCGGCACTTCAACGCCACCTTCTGGCGGAAGGTGGAGGCGTACGGGAGACGGCGGATGAGCGATGACGTGGAGGAGCTCCGGAGGAGGAACGCGGAGATGGCGGCCATCTGCATCGAGGGAGGCCACGCGGTGGACGCGGTGGACATCCAGGAGACGGCCATGCAGCCATGGCAACCCATCGGGGAGAAGTCCATAATGGGATACAACTTGAAAAAGAACGTGGACAAGGTCCACCGCAAGCTGTGCCGGAAAATGCTCACTCCCGAGCTGCAGTACCTGTCCGACCTCGGGGTCAACCTTTGGGTCACCAAACTTTGGGCTCGTGTAAGAGACTTGATCAACTGGTGACTACAGAGGCACTTTAGACAGCACGAATATAGGGAGACAGCGAGAGAAGGGGGATACAAATATGTATAATGAGAGGGGACGAGAGGGAAAGGGAGAATGTGGCAGTAAGTGTGCCGACTTTTGGAGCCCTGGCTGTCGACTCTTGTGAGAGAGGGACCATCATAACATTTTGGCAAAATGCTGTTGTTGTTCAACAGTGGTTTGAGTTTGTGAACCCTTAAGCATTTTCCATATTTCTACCAACATTTTAACCTAAAATGTGATGAGATCAACCAGAATAAACACAGGTCTACCCTTAATTTCATTTTTAGGAGCTTAATCAAACGTTCGGTTTATTTGTTGGAAAAAGTGTCTCAACCCAAATCAACTTCAAAGCATATTACAAATAGTTAAAAGTTCCATATTTTGTCCAATAGTATTTGCATGCAATGTAAATATGTGTTACTACGAACCTCCTAAATGCATTGGAAGGTTTTTTATGGAGGGTATTTTATGTTATTTTTTTAGCAAATAGTTACTCAATGGAGAATGTTGACTGGAGTCTTTTGAGGCACAGGGAAATGCTAAGTCACTGCTTTTAGGTGGGTGTGTTGGGATGCTGGAGTGTGAAGACTGTTTGAAGAGGAGTTCTGTGTGATGGAACCGGCTTTGCTGAGATAGGAGTTGAATGTAAGAATGGATTTTTTGGTGGGATCTGGAGATCCAGTATAGACGTATGTAGCTTAAATGTATTTTTGTGATTAACCTCGAAGCTCACAAACTGTACTTCCAACAAAAATTATTGATCAATCTGCCTAATTTAATCTGGTTCACTATCTATAATTGGGATTTGAGATTACTTGAAAATCGAATCAAATCTAAGGTCAAATGTGTGTATAAATATTGAAAATACTTAAGGGATCACCAATGACCACCACTGTATTGTTGTTTTAATTAATATCTACCTCTGCAGTACTCTAAATGCACCAATTCATGTTGTTAAGCAAATTATTACATAATCAGAACCTTCTTGTCCAAAATTCTCAACCAATTGGATTAGATGGCATGACATCTGAGGCCTGTATAGACCATATTGTTTTGTAAAGCTTCCTCAATATTGGGATTATGTCTTCTTCTGTTTTAGCAGTATTGCCTTATTTGCCAACGTGATATGCTAAATGTAACGCACCTGATATGTTTTTGGGAACTGCAACGTATGCTTCACAATCCGAAGATAAGCATACTCTAGTAACATATTGTACCTCACGTGTAAACGTGTTTATGGAGAAAAGTGTTTCTTTCTCCCCACTGTGTTGTACCATTTCCACGTTCATCTTTGGTTGATTTCAATGACAAGTAGGATTCCCCTTTTTTGTAAATATCCTTGAATTAAAATAAATTTAACGAGGGACTATTTACAACAGTAAAATGGAAATGCTGAAAGCTCCGATAAAATCTATACTTTAACAAAATGCCTGGCCAATCAGAGAGCATTTGAATGTTCTTTTATTTTTGAAAATAAGCACAAAAGTCTTAATTAAAATGTACAATAAAAAGATTACCTGTCTGTGTGCATGCGTGTCTTGTCTGAGTGTTATGTACGCAAAGAGCTGGAGATAGCACTCGATCGCATGGGTTCAAATACTGGTTTGGTCCGCAAAATCAAAACTGGAAACAAAATATGCCTGATGTTATCGCATGGGAAGGACACATCAAAAAGTCTGATTTATTGGTTAATTTTGGAACTACATTAAACAACTGGAAGCGGCTGCCTCATTGATTCGCTTATCAACACCGTCTCCACCGACCAGTCAACATTGTCAACAAGTCAACATTGTTTGACAACAGTACAAAGTATTTTTGTTGTCAAACGCACAAAATAAGTGTCGTTCTGAGCAGTGAAGTCATCTGAGCAATAAAGGCAATTCTTATAACATGGCACGCAACATTTCGCAGTAGTATCATGTAAAATAAACACAAAAACAATGTAATCTAACATCTCAATTCCAAAGAGTACAGAAAAGGGGTAATGACAATATTATATAAGTGTAATTGTGTCTATGAATAGTACATTAAAACATGGTAATGTACAATTAAAGTAACTAGAACGTCATCAGAGCATTTGAAGTGTTCATGTGGTCCAAATGATCCTAGATTCCACTTATGGTCTGAGGAAAATACTGTCTGGAAGTGCTCTGATAACGCCTAGAAGACGGCAGCATTGAAAACAGACCATAGCCTGGGTGTCTTTTAAGATGTTCCGTGCTTTCCTAAGTTATCGCGTGTGGTAGATGCCTTGCACGGAGGGAAGATGGCAACCAATGATGCTCTCTGCTGACTTCAACACCCTCTGCTGGGCCTTGTGATCAGCAGCCGAGCAGCTGCCGTACCAGGCATTTGACCGAGGAGTCGGAGACTCTCTCCGCTTCAGCTCCATCGATGTGTATGGGGCTAGCTGCAGTTGCTATTCTATCAAGCCTGGCAACAGTCGCTAGATATTCGAATAACCCACTGTCCTCCCGGACAACAGAGCTCGCCGTAAAAACGTTTACACCCGCGTGCATAGAGCAACGCGCACACGCGAATGTGCACATTACCCGGTATAAACCACGCCCACTATGCGCTCAATAGGGCGTGACGCGTTGGGTTTTAAGCGGAACCCATGAAAAAGAAAAAACAAAAAGCGGCACACTTTGCAGCGTGATTGGCTAAAAACGTCTACATTGAACTCCAATAAGGTCACGCTGTTTTTGAGTCATGGGAAATGGTGTTCCAAGTTCTATCTAGGTGGATAGGGAACTAACCGGAAGCTCTATTTTGTAAACTACAGAATCCAGTAACATTTTATGGGGCGTGGGCGATTTGTGATGATGATACTTTTTGTTTTGCTACTACTACGTTTACGATTGTGTTAGCAAGTAAGTTATTATTATTTGGTAAGATTCGTTTTAGTATTTTTAGGAAAAGAAAAACAATGAACAGTTTTCTCTTCTCGCATTAATTTTAACTATCTGGTTATTCAGTGGCTGTGAACCGTGACAAGCTATCCAGCATTAATATGTTGTTAGCTTCAAGCTTACCAGTACAGCATTAGTATCTGGATCGGCCTGGATGAAATATAACCATGCTCGCCAATAAGAGGATTTAAAAAACGTTTTTTTTTACAATGAAAGGAAAACATAGCTAACTGAATGACAAGCTGTGTATCTGCAAATTCCCCTTGCAATTCTATTGGCATAATTCCTGGGTGGGTGGCTTTTGACCTAGAGGGCACGATTCTGCTATGGACAGCTAAGAAGAGATTGGTTGGATGTGACGGTCATGTAACGATGTCTTGTAAATCCACAAAAGTCGCACCTAGTGTTGATTTCGACCATAGCTGCTCGGACAGTGTGGAATATTTAACACTTAATTTTGGCCCATTCGAGACCGTCCATCGTTGGAGAAGGCTCCCACCCTGCGATGAGTTTGTCGGTGCCAGGTAAATTGACAACTGATCTCCATGACATTACTTTGTGAGCGGTGGTTTTCACGTGATTCCTGTTGCTGTCTGTGTTGTGACACTTGTGATAGTTTGTAAATCTCTTGTCCTGCAGACGCAGCAAACACACTGTTGTAGCATACAGGGATGCTACATATGTATTCGGGGGTGATAATGGGTAAGACAGTTACCGTTGGTCTTCCGTTGTAATGTTTGCGTTGTCGTGTTACCGTAATCTCGGAATACCCCGTCAGGTACCCAAAGTCCCCTATAATTATTTCCACAGGAAAAACATGCTGAATGACTTGTTGCGCTTTGATGTGAAAGACTGCTCCTGGTGCAGGTAAGAATGACCGAGATAATCGATAATTAATCCTAAACACGCCCTTGGCAACACACTGCATTTGAATTAAGCCGTGATATAGTGTGTTATACATGCTGTATGTGCTCCAGGGCTTTCACCACGGGCACACCACCAGCACCCAGATATCACCACTCTGCCGTTGTGTATGGTAGCAGTATGTTTGTGTTTGGTAAGTTCTCCTTTTGTCGCCGCCGTTTAGCCAACGGTAATATAAGGTAAGCGGTGTCCGTAATGGTTTTAACCTTTTATTTTAACCTTGCAGGGGGCTACACTGGAGATATCTACTCAAATTCCAATCTGAAAAACAAAAATGACCTTTTTGAGTACAAGTTTGCAACAGGCCAGTGGACTGAGTGGAAGGTGGAGGGCAGGTGATGTAGCAAAGCACTATTCAGTGATGTGTGATGTAGCAAAGCACTATTCAGTGATGTGTGATGTAGCAAAGCACAATCCAGTGATGTGCTGTGAAAAAACATCATCACGACACAAAGTCTCACTGCTTGAAGCATTGGTACGATCATGCTGTTGTTTTTATTATTTCAGTCTGCCTGTGGCCAGGTCAGCTCATGGAGCAACAGTCTACAACGACAAATTATGGATATTTGCTGGTTATGACGGAAATGCCAGGTTGGTGTGTTGACCGTCGTGTTTGTTACATTGACACTGTCCTGCTTTTATGTGGAAGGGGAAGTGATCATGTGATGCTAATTCCCAACCTGCAGGTTAAATGACATGTGGACCATCAGTCTGCTGGACAGAGAGCACGCCTGTTGGGAAGAGGTTAGAGCGCCGCCCCTCAGAGATGAGAACCATGACAGGCTATTAAATGCAAATTACACATTGTGAACACGGCACATCCATCACCCATTGTGAACACGGCACATCCATCACACATTGTGAACACGGCACATCCATCACACATTGTGAACACGGCACATCCATCACACATTGTGAACACGGCACATCCATCACACATTGTGAACACGGCACATCCATCACACATTGTGAACACGGCACATCCATCAGCTTATTTAGTATTCAGGCATAGACAACAGAGCAACAAAATGTACACAATCGAATACATTCGAAATATGTTTACATACAGTGTCTAGAGGGAGAGAGGAAGACATGGGAATGTTTATCCTATACAGTCATTTACAGTTAAAATGCACATTCTAGATCACCTGTTTTATCGAGATTATATATGAATGTATCTAGTGTGGGATGTGTATGTTTGTTAAACTATGTGTGGGACAGAGTTCTAGACGTTCAGTGTCCTGGTGTGGCTAGCATAGTCCTGTAAGTCACTGTGGTTTATATCGCCGGTTACGAAGGGCCACAAATGTACCTGGAGGTGCTCATGTCATTTCTGTCCTTGCTGTGTATCTCAGATCGAACAGAGCGGCGAGATCCCTCCCTCCTGCTGTAATTTCCCAGTAGCTGTCTGCAGGGACAAGATGTTTGTGTTCTCCGGCCAGAGTGGGGCCAAGATCACCAACAACCTTTTCCAGTTTGAGTTCAAGGGCCACATGTGAGTAAGCCTCATTCCAAGTGGGCCGGAGCAGACAGGCAGTCGTGTAGCACCTTCTGACCAAGAAGACCCACAAGCGAGCTACTTGTTGATGCTAAGAAGGGGTTTAGTTGACAGACCCGGTATCGGTAATGATTCCACTCTGCCCAGGGGTTTAGATGACAGACCCTGTATCGGTAATGGTTCCACTCTTGCCAGGGGTTTAGTTCACAGACCCGGTATTGGTAATGATTCCACTCTGCCCAGGGGTTTAGATGACAGACCCTGTATCGGTAATGATTCCACTCTGGCCAGGGGTTTAGTTGAGAGACCCTGTATCGGTAATGGTTCCACTCTGGCCAGGGGTTTAGTTCACAGACCCTGTATCGGTAATGATTCCACTCTGGCCAGGGGTTTAGTTGAGAGACCCTGTATCGGTAATGGTTCCACTCTGGCCAGTGGTTTAGTTCACAGACCCGGTATCGGTAATGATTCCACTCTGGCCAGGGGTTTAGTTGACAGACCCTGTATCGGTAATGATTCCACTCTGCCCAGGTGGACGCGCATCCCAACTGAGCACCTGCTCCGGGGCTCCCCCCCTCCACCCCAGAGGCGCTACGGACACACCATGGTGGCCTTTGACCGGCACCTGTACGTCTTTGGAGGAGCGGCTGACAACACGCTGCCTAACGAGTTGCACTGCTACGACGTGGACTCCCAGACCTGGGAGGTGATCCAGCCCAGCCTGGACAGCGAGGTACAAGCCCAGGAGGCGGTCACTCTGGAAATACGAGCTGAAACGTTACGCCAGTTGGAGGAGTGTGGCTCGTCTGCAGTGTCTGTTACGCTGTCATGTTTGACTTGCATAGCAAGCATACAATTTGCATTGTTGTGTTTACCTTGTGAAATGACAACGATCTCTATATGTTTTTAGGATCCCCTTGGAAACGAGATGACCTCATCTCAAGGGTCAATCCTGGTAAACATTGTTTTTATCAAATAGAAATTATTGTAAAATTGCTCTCTGACCCTTGTGTAATCGTTCTTCTACCTGCACAGTTTGTTGTGCCTATTCAATATGACACAGGGAGTTTTAGAATGATGCCAATGGCTTCAGTGAGTGTCCCACTCGATATCATTCTTTCTCTCACCCTCCCTCCCTCCCTCCCTCCAGATGCCCAGCGGGAGGCTGTTCCATGCCGCCGCTGTGATCCAGGACGCCATGTACATCTTTGGGGGAACAGTGGACAACAACGTGCGCAGCGGGGAGATGTACAGGTTCCAGGTGAGCGTCTCTCGTGCGCGTCACCTGCTTGACCAGCACCATCAATACGATCAGTGGTTGGAAGTGAGAACCGCTAAGGAAGGACCTTTCAGTCGTGGGAGTCTTTAATCACTTGCCGCTCTTATGAACCAGTATTTGTTGTTCTCAGTTCTCTTGCTACCCGAAGTGCACCCTCCACGAGGACTACGGAAAGCTGTTTGAGAACCAGCAGTTCTGCAATGTGGAATTCATCTTGGGCGAGGTGGGTCCCGTCTGGTACCGCGTTGTACTGTTTATGTGGCACCAGACGGAATGGACGCACTGGCTGTTTTGTTCGGCAAAGCATTTGGAACGGTTTCCTGATGCCCTCCCTGATGAACACGACCCTGCCTCACTGAGGACAAAGGAAGGTGCATTTTAAGTGGTCTTCTTTCGTTCCTCTCTTTCTCTCTCACCCTCCTTGTTGCCTTTTCTGGTTTGTCCGTGTTTGTAGAGGGAAGAGAAGGTTCTAGGCCACATTGCCATAGTAACAGCAAGATGCCAGTGGCTGAGAAAGAAGATCCTGCAGGCTCAGGATAGGGTGAGACAGGTCAGTGGAGACCGATTGGCTCCCTTCTCTGGGTTACCGTGCCTCAATCCTCCATGTTTAAATAAATAATATTATATCAGACACATGCCACATCACCGCATCTCCGATTCACAATGTCAATTTCTGGATATGTGTAAATGTACTCTGTGAATGTGGAAACAAGAGTACTTCTATGGCAAGTTGAGTTAATGGTTTAATATATATCTGTTTATGGAACATTTCAGTTATCAGAATGCAACGATAAGTACACCATAGACTTAAAGGATAAAGTAAAAATTCTACTGGGCAAAAAGGTAAATTCAAATGATTATGTAGCGATTCTCAATATCCCATAAATTAACTTTTTTTTCCAGGTAGAGCAGAGGAATATTTGGTACATAGAATTGTCTTTGGGAGTTTCAGAAAGTTCGTTGTTGGAATTTCCGCCCCTGAGGCCTCTGGGGGAAACAATTCTTTCTCTGTGTGCAGAAGGAGAAGCAACAGGAGAACGGAGAGGGGGGGGGCGAGGAGGCGGTGGGAACAGGAGATCCAAGAGATATCCCAGGGGTCCCCAGGGCATCGGGCAACCAGGCCATGCTAGAGGTGCACATCAGGGAGGCCGAGGCCCAACCCTTCCAGGTGCTAATGCAGTTCCTGTACACAGACAAGATCCAGTACCCGCGCAGAGGTCAGAGTTGAACCGTCTTAAGTTCCATGCTATCATTTCAACGTGGCTTTGGGGATGGGAGCATCTGTGAGTGTTTAAGACGTCTCCCTCTCCAGGTCACGTCCAGGACGTTCTGCTGATCATGGACGTTTACAAGCTGGCGCTGAGCTTCAAGCTGGCCCGCCTGGAGCAGCTTTGCGTGCAGTACATCGAGGCCTCTGTGGACCTTCAGAATGTCCTGAGCGTGTGTGAACAAGCCAACAAGCTGCAGTTGGACCAGCTCAAGGTACGGGGGCTAAGCGTGGGGGGGTCCGCTAAAACCGGGCCGGCGGGGGTCCATCGCTCACGCGACCTGCTTCCTCTGTCCCACTTCAGGAGCACTGCCTCAACTTCGTGGTGAAGGAGACGCACTTCAACCAGGTGATCATGACCAAGGAGTTCGAGCACCTTTCCACCCCTCTGATCGTGGAGATCGTCCGGCGCAAGCAGCAACCCCCCCCCCGGGCGTACTTGGACCAGCCCGTGGACATCGGCACCTCGCTGGTGCAGGACATGAAGGCCTACTTGGAAGGAGGCGGCCTGGACTTCTGCGACATCATACTGCTGTTGGACGGACATCCGCAGCCGGCCCATAAAGCCATTCTGGCTGCCCGCTCCAGGTACCGACGGTGTAGTTGAGAGGGGTCCGACTACAATATGTGTCCACCTTATTTACATGTTGGACTCTCCAGAAGTGTGGTCGACGACAGATTGGGGTTGAAGGGCCTCTTCTATTCTCTGGGTTGATGTGTCTTGTGCTTTTGTCTGGACAGCTACTTTGAGGCAATGTTCCGTTCGTTTATGCCCGAGGACGGCCAGGTGAACATCTCCATTGGTGAGATGGTGCCTAGCAAGCAGGCCTTTGAGTCCATGCTCCGCTACATCTACTACGGGGATGTCAACATGCCTCCGGAAGACTCTCTGTATCCTCCACTGGGATATTATGTGGCTAGCATGTTCCACATCATCCCTTTATAATCATGTCTGTTACAGTGGCTAGCATGTTTCACATCATCCATTTATAATCATGTCTGTTACAGTGGCTAGAATGTTCCACATCATCCCTTTATAATCATGTCTGTTACAGTGGCTAGCATGTTTCCCATCATCCCTTTATAATCATTTCAAATACAAGCATGAGTGTTCCACATCATCCGTTTATAATCATGTCTATTACAGTGGCTAGCATGTTTCACATCATCCCTTTATAATCATTTCAAATACAAGCATGAGTGTTCCACATCATCCGTTTATAATCATGTCTATTACAGTGGCTAGCATGTTTCCGATCATCCCTTTATAATCATTTCAAATACAAGCATGAGTGTTCCACCTCATCCGTTTATAATCATGTCTATTACAGTGGCTTGCATCTTCCGCACCATCCATTTACAATGATGTCCAATTGAACGGCTAGCATCTTCTACATCAACCGTTTATAGTTGTGTGCAACTCAATGGGCACTGACTATAGTATTTTCTGGGTGTGAATCCCTAACATGACTCGGCAATACCGATATTTGTATGCAATGAATGTTTGAATAGAAGCCCTTGACTGCTGATAACAGCTACCTGTTCGCAGCTCCATATTACTATGGCTTCTCCAACAACCGACTGCAGGCCTACTGCAAGCAGAACCTGGAGATGAATGTGACCGTGGAAAATGTCCTCCAGGTACTCTTCTCCACTCTTCCCCTTCACCCCGTGGAGGTCAGGGTGTACAGCACACGTCCTGTGTCAGTTCCCTGTCCCTCATGGTGCCCTAAGATTTAAATCGAGCGTTAGCAGTGCGTTAGCTTTACTCTTGCCTTGTTGACTCACCTCAGATCCTGGAGGCAGCTGACAAGACCCAGGCCTGGGACATGAAGAAGCACTGCCTGCACATCATCGTGCACCAGTTCATCAAGGTGGGTGGGCTACTGGTGTCTGGAGTCCTGGGCGGTTGTTGCGCCCCACTGAACCGCTAAGCGTAGCCCCTGAGGGGCGACGGGGAAGCCCGTCCCTCCCATACCCTTGATGTGGTTGGAGAAGAGACGGTTAAGAGCCGAGCTTGCAGTACGACTTCTCCTTCACCGATGGCGGCTCTCCCACTGGGCTGTGTTGAAGTGTCTTTAGTGTTAATAAACATAGTGGAACGATACGTTTTGATGCCTTTGTGATACGGCCCACGTGCCCCATTACGTTTCCTCCTCCAGAGAGGCTCCAGTTTTGCCCCCGCTCTTAATTTTGATCAGCTGCTGTTTTGTTCCACCCCCCCGGCTGGCTCAACTATGTTTCTCTTCCTCTGTGAGAGGCTTGGTTTGATGATCGCGAACGTTTATTTTTGTTTGTTGCTTTTTTTCTCCCCCCCCCCCCAATCCCCCAAAGGTGTCTAAGCTCCCCAACTTGAGGTCTCTCAGCCAGCTGCTGCTGCTGGACGTCATCGAGTCCCTGGCCTCACACATATCAGACAAGCAGTGTGCGGAGATGGGCTCCGACATCTAGGTCCGGGCTGGTCACCTGACCTCCCTTTGTCTCTTCCGCCTAGCCGAGGCTGGTGGAAGGTAAAACGGGGAGGACCATGTCCTCTCAGTTTGTCTCTCTGCTATTGCCTTATGAATGACTCCGGACCTTACGTGTCGTTTCTACAACCTAA
The DNA here is from genome assembly GCA_016801125.1 of Novumbra hubbsi. Lineage (NCBI taxonomy): Eukaryota > Metazoa > Chordata > Actinopteri > Esociformes > Umbridae > Novumbra > Novumbra hubbsi. The sequence continues at coordinate 10,593 of JACXGK010004136.1, read as the reverse complement.
TTCCATGTGTCCCTATGTGTCCATGCTGGGTTGCCTTGGTGTAGCTTTTGGTGTAGTTTAAACAAGCTGCCAGTAGATGGCAGAAGATTCGAAGTGTTTCTGGGCCGGGCAGGCTGGAGGATACTGAATATTGACAATTCTGCTTAGCATGATAAACCTCCCGTCATCTGCCTGATTTCAGTTTGCCTGATTTCAGTTAGCCTGATTTATAAGTATCCTTTTATCAAATGAGTTCCTAATATATTCAGGTTATAATGTTCAAAGATGGAACAGAAATAAAAAGTTCCATTCCATTGAATGACTTGTATTTGACTTACAGTGGCTTTGGGAAGTATTCAGACACCTTCACTCATCTTTTTATGTTATAGATTGAATGTAAGAATTATTAACCACTTATTTTGCTATCCAATAACCCACATAATGACAAAGCACTGTATTTTTAATTTGTGCTTATTCATTGGGGATAAAAAAAACATTAAATAATGAAAATGATTCTCTGCTCGAAGAGTCCTTTAAATGTTGTTTGGCAAACTCTCAGGAGACACATTCACAATACAAGTAGGATTGATTACTTGCTGCAAAGATGGCTGTCTTTCTAGCAGGGTTCTCATCTCTGCAGGACAGAGGAACTAAATAAAGTGATATTTCAGTTTGCATTTTGAATGATTATTGGTTTCTCACTGTGGGGTGTTGTGTGTAGATGTATCTCAGTTTATTAATTCAGTCTGTGATGCCACAAAATGGGGAAAATGTAAAGGGTGTTAAAACTTTCCAAAGCCACTTTATACGCAACGTGCGTGTGTCTGAGGGGATGATATACATTATACAGGATGTATTCATTTAAAGAACTGAATACATGTGGTCATTTTGAGAGGATTGATTTCGTTGGCAACTAAAGCAAATGCCAGGAAAAATGTATCACCAAAGTATTTATCTCTTTACTCAAGTAAAAACATTGAGGTTTTTCTTCACATTTGATGAGCACTCTAGTGGTGTTTATCTAAGCTTTGGAAAACGAAATTTTGTATAACCAGTATCTTTGAGTTGAGTGAATATTTGACGTTCGCGAACACACAACCCATGTTTGTCATTCCCTGGTAAATAAGCTTCTATACAGTCTGTAGAAATATGAGCCCACCCAAATCCTCTGTCTTGTTTTTTAGCAACGATGGCATGCAACTAGCAAATATTTGCTCACGTTGGCTCTGTGTACTTAATAAATGACCAATGTGAAGTTCATCACATATATACACTTACATTGCATCTTATCACCGATATAGACTAGCCCTGCTTCAAATACCACTGTATAACCTCGACCAACTAAAAAAACTTGACACTTCCTCCATCTAAAGGTGTGGCCAGGAATGCCATTTGAGTGAAAGCAATGGGCCACAGACAAACCGAGACATTGTTTTGATGCAGTCATTTTAATACAGGGTTCTGATTTGATCCGTAACCGTGATTTCCGGTGCTTTCCAAATGGGTGCTGGATGTGGGTCAGTTTTTCGTGGCTTTAGACCGGCTTCTTTTTGCCGGGAATATGCAGACCAGAATAGAAAGAATTGTGTTGTGTCTTCAAGTGGACTGTCTCACCTCCTGTACTGTCACTTAGTCTAGTATGTATTGAGTGCATTAAATAAAGATGGCTTTGTTACCACACCCACAATCATGTTCTCGGATTCTCATGAGAGGTCACTAATGCCTGAGTTCAACAAAACTAAACGTTTAAACAAATAAAATGACTAGAAATTGAAACAAACCATAGAACTTTATTTACAAGTACTACGTCTGTCAATTTCCACTAAACCTTTTACATACGAAAAAACTATGCACATGGGAATGTTGCCAACAGGATAATTGTTCATTTTAGATTTGTTTGTCGTTCATATAAATTCAATCACAGTAACCATGGAATTACCCTGTCAGAAAACATCTTTCTGCTGTCTTCCTAGGTTTTACTTGGATTTTGTAGTTAAACTTGACAAGTTGATGTCAAAAGTTAGATACTGTAATGCCTGGTTTGTTTCTTAACTATATTTTTCTTACTATACGTTTTTGTTTTTATAGTGGCAGAGCATTACAGGTAATAATGGATGTACACTTTGCAGATTTTTCCTTTTCTTTAATTAGAATTTTAAGTGTTTTAAATTTTTTGTAGCAATGTAGTAAACAAACTTTTTAAATATGGGATAGGTGTCACTTTACAATGCCATAGGTTTACTACTCCTGCATGACTTAAAACTTAATCATAGAAAAAGACTCACTAACTTGATTCTCGCACAATGGATCTCATTCTTTCTGACACACCGTCTGCTAGTAAAGTGAGTGCAACCGACTCTATCTTCTGCCGTTGAGCTGTGGCGCGTTAGCATCAGAAACCCGAAAGTATTTCGCTTTGTGAAACTCAAAACATAATATTAAATCGGAATCGCTTGAGCGAAATGGTTTTCATGTCAGCTGCTGCACCAGATGACCGTGGAAATGTAATCCGAAGGAGACCTCCATGGAAATGTAGGTTAATCCTTGAACTGTGTTTCAACAAATTAGCAGTGTCTTTCAGCAGTTTCTGGTTTCACTGATATGTGGGAGATAAGTTTGCACAATGCACCTTTCAATACAGGGGTCCAAAATCCCTCTGTTTCATAGGTCTTTCTATAGGTTTGACTTTTTCTTTTAGCTTTATGACATATATTTAAATGTGTGTTTCCTGGTTCTTATGATAGGGCTCAATTCTGAATTAAATCGGGATTTGCTCTTTAATTCCAATTAAATTCTTATAGTTGGCCAGCATTGTGCAATCCTAGACATGTGTATTTTGACATGGTTTATTTAAGTCAATCAATGAATTAGTTGTGGTCATATAGGATTTCATGTTCTGTGCTAGTCAAGTGCAGACTGGGAAAAGAAATTGGCACACACATTTCTAACACATGGGCCCTGTGAGGCACTTAACATTGGCAATTTCCCTTGAGACACCTTGTTATTTTCTAGATAATTATTTTACAATAGTGCTTCAATCGTTTTGAATACAAATTGCTATTCTATCGGAGTCTCGAGGCAAATCAACCAATCTTTTTAGAGGGAGAGAAAATGAACCTCATAAGCTCTTGTCAGTAAATCAGGGTTTCATTAGAAATGTTTAGTTCTCTGCACGAGGCTGCAGCGGCTTCCCTGAAAGACTCCATAGTATTTAGCCGGTCTGGACACCCTTGGGAGAGTTTTGGGTCATACCTCCTTCTGTTTGTTCTTCTATGCCCAACTTGCTCACGTTTCTTTCATTTTGGGGCTTCTAGTGCTCACATGCCCAGCCTCAGGATCCCACTGGACATATCTGGTTTCATCTCAAAACAGTGCTCATTGTTCCTTGCAATGATATTCATCGCCAGGACAAAACAGTATGTCTGTTGTAATGCCGCAGGGCCCAGGGATTATCTAGTGTCTATCAGGTGCATTTTATTAAGACTGGGTGAGGTGGGCTTCGCCGGGCCGGTCCAAGTGCCCACACGAGAGGGGGGTGGGATTCCCAGGTGCTCTCTGGCTGTTCTTGGGCCAGAACAGAGACAGGAGAGACAGAGGGGCACAGAGAGCGAGAGAAGGAGCACGAAGGTACGACAACTGGGAGACCATGGTACTCTTGACCTCGAAGATTATGGAGAGGACAGCCGTCTTCGTGACGTTCGGGGGTGTGGTCACCGCTCTGGTCACCACCTTCCTCCCCCTGTGGAAGACCTTGAACTCTGACCTCAACGAGGTGGAGAACTGGTACTCGGGGCTGTGGCACACCTGCGTCTTCACAGAGGAGGTGGGGATACAGTGTAAGGCTTTCGAGTCCCTCATGGCCCTGCCGGCGGACCTGCTGGTGTCCAGGGTCCTCATGCTGGTGTCTGTGGGCACCGGGGCCCTGGCCGTGGTGGTGGTGTTCCCCGGACTGCAGGGGGTGGAGCTGGGCCCCGGGACGCGGTGGAGGGCGAAGAGGGGCCTCCTAATTGCCGGCGGGGTGCTGTCCTGGGTATCGGGGCTCACAGCCCTGGCCCCTGTCTCCCTGGTGGCCTACGTGACGGTGGTGGAGTTCTGGGACGAGAACCTCCCGGACGTGGTTCCACGCTGGGAGTTTGGTGAGGCCATGTTCTCCGGCTGGTTCTCTGGTCTTTTCCTGGTCATTGGAGGGTCTCTTTTCTTTGTGGCTGTGTGCATGGTTGACGGTGACCGGCGACAGACAGGGGCAGGCCTCCCAGACAACCCCCAGGGGAAGCCAAGACAGCACTATCTGAAGACGGAGGTTCTATAGGGTTTTTGTGTTTTCACCTGACGCCCGGCAGTGTCTTTAAATGCCTTGTTTGAATGATAGTTGAGGGAATCTATAATTGTGTTCAATTCAGATTGCAACTGCTTGGGGCTATTTTCAGATATGCAAAATCACTTTTGATATGTTTCAAAGCCATATTTGTACATTTTGGTATTGTTGAACATGGACAAAGTGCTGTATTTCTGGTGAGAAAGTGCAATGAAAACCATTTTGAAGGATGACCTGTTTGAAGACTCATTTATTAACAAGGTTTTGTCATTGGAGAGCCTACCTGGTAAGCCTTCCTGTCAGTCTGATCCCTTAATGGAACCCTAGCTGGATGTCTCCTCGAGAAGGTGTTTCTACTGGTGGAGGAAATACACTTTCTTTCAATTATGTATTGAGCGTTAAAGGATATAATGTATCAAGTACAGAAAGGAAGATGTTACCTTGAGTAGTGCATTTCTCCAATCTTTAAAAAGGATACTTTGCCACTTGATCAACAGCCATTTGTCATGTATTAAATACCATATAGTTGTTTTCATAATGGAGCACAGGGCAATTAAATCTTATTTTTCGGAATGTTACATGTTATCTTTAAAAGTCTCTTGGCCAGGAGATCCTATGATCCATGGTGGAGTTTTCTTTTAACAGCCACGAAACTTTCATTCCGACTACCTCAGCCACTGCTACCTACTCAGTCATTTAAAGGGCCTAGTGCAGTCAAAAGTTTTCTTCTACATTGTTTAGTACTCTATGTATTTACACACGATGAGGTTGGAATAGAACATTGTGAGATATATGATTTGCCCTTCAGTGTGAGAGCTGTTTGAAATTACATCTTGACATGTCAACACTTTCTTTTTGCATTCAACTATCTACCAATCATATTAGACTAGGGACAGTGCAATATAGAAGTGTCCCTTAATAGGTTCATTTAAATACTTTGCTTCAGGGTCTTTCATAGCACTGCTAGTTAGAGAGGGATAAAAAGATGCATTCCAAAGCTAAAGCTCTTCTGAGTGGTGTTTCCTTTTTGGGGCGGGGCTTGGCCACATAAGGTGGGCTAAGTACTTAATGCACATTTTGGCTTAGCGATACTGCTGGATATTGTACAAGAAGCCAGAGCCGTTGTTTTAAGAAATACCGTAGCCTACTGTAAATGTACGAGGGGACCAGCCAAACTATCCTAAGTATCACCAGTATAGGTTACAATTTGTGAGTCGCTCGGTGTCAATATCAGTGAAATCAGATGTTTGGTATTTACAGTCCTGTATTGGCCAGAGATTGTTTAAGCCTACAACGTTAACATTAACAGAGATCATTGCACATAAATGGGTTATCCATGTGGCACGGTCCATTAATCTGGGTTTTTGGAGCCCGGTACAAGACAGGCTGTCACGGGCATTTCAGAGGATTGGAACATTAATGTAATTACAATTAACTGAGTTGTGCCTTTGATGTCGTATTGTGACCGTGTCCTTGTGGACAGACAGTGATCTGGCTGCCATTAACTTTCAAGAGCCCCCACACACACAGCAGAGGGTCCTTGTGAACAGATTACCAAGACAAAACCATAATAATTCCAGTGGAAATATAATGTGACAAACACACCATATAAACCTTTAACGGGGTAGGTTAAACATCGTCTCGTGATGCAGTGTTCAGTCAGCATGGAGAAATCTTCTCCGCCAGGTGAAGCCTGTGTTTGTATGACAACGTGGGGTCCTTAACAGGGCTGGGAGTTTATTACATGTTCAGTTTAAGAAGACGACTTCAAGGCAACGATAACACTGCTTATTGCTCCATTTATTGACTTGTGCTGGAGAGCGACAGGGCGTCTCAACGTGGAGTTCTTGTCCCTATCCGCACAAGGCAAAAAGTCTAGGTTCAGCTGTATCTATATTGCTCTCTCACCAAACGTTGACGGCGTAGAGTCTGTTTGCGTTTCCTGACTTCCAGTCGAGGAGTTAAAATAAACATAGGCTGGACTCCATTCACAAAGTAGACTTCATCTAAGCACTTACCCTAGCCACTTTACCTCAGGGAGTTCCCCAACAAAAACGACAAATTACAAAAGCTGCACCCTCGGACCTTTGATTTAATTTGCGTGGACAAGAAAACCAATTGGTTAGGATGCGTGGTTGATATCACTAAATATTAAATCGAAAATGTAGTCACGCGTCTAACACCTGTGGTCGTAATCAACACGACTACATTTTGGAGTCAGACTCAAACCTAGTTTGTCGGAGTCAGACTTCACGTATCAATTAAGTGGACTACGCTTGGATTTAGCTAAATCCAATCGTCATTCTCTATGGATTGGGGAAATTCAGATAGCTATTTAGGTCCGTTTACTGTTACTAAAATAGTTATTTCTACAATTAAACGAAAGTATAATAGAAAGGGGGTATATACAATACATACCCATATCATAATGTAATTGTGCAGTTAATTGTTAACATTTAATGAATATACCTAATTAACCTAACCCTAACGGTCTATATAGTTTTGTGAAGAGACAGGAGCAAACGGTTAGAGTTTCTCAAGGGGGACTTTTTCAAATCAGTAAAGACACAAAAGAGCAAAACAATTGTCCTCTGAACATATCACCACTAAAAAAACATTCCGTCACCCCTTGGAAACGATGTCAAGGTCTGACATGCTATGAGCTGGCTTTTAGCTGGCTAGCTTTTCCAAACTGGTTACACAAGAAACTTCGTGAGTCTACAGCTGCATCTACTGAAAGGGTTGCCTTCTCTCATCGTGCTCTGGCGGCCCCTAGTGGCAGATACCAGTCACCTCAATCGGAGCTGGATGAAGCGTTCGCCTAAGCACAGCAAACCCAATTGGTGCCATTTCCAAACCATTCAGTAAATCAGTAAATATGTATACATATATATCAATACGACGACAACTAATGTATTTGTGAATCACCTCATTAAATAACCTCTTCCAAACATTAACTAATGTTTTTGTTTCAATAATTAATTATTTCAGCCCATTGAAGAATCATTTATGAATGTATATGACAATACAGTCGGCAAAACCCTTATAGTGGATGTGAATCATTACAGGGCTTTTGGCATCTGTATCGATGTGTCCAGGAGGGGGGGCAATATGTGTTTATGTGCATGTGTGTTGAAGGAGGTGGGGGGTGGGTGTTGGAGTGGAGGGAAGGAGAGGGGGAGCATTGGGAGAATTCCTGCTGTGTTAGCATCCACCCAGCAGCTCCGTCAATACCGCATACAGCTGACAAACTGGCAGAGGTCCCTAGTGCTGCATTCACCAGCTCCAGCCCGGTACGACAGAGCAGCTTCCACGGTTCCCCCTGATCAACTGAGACCTTCCTCCCAGGCACAGAGCGCACCGGCCACTGCTGCTGCATCGCTGGGACAGGAGGAGAGAGGGGCTGACCTGGAGCTGACACACAGGGGGAAATACTCCGTAGGAAGGACGCCGATCCCCGGAGGACGGACAGAATTCTAGGTGAACCGGTGCTACGGTATGTCGCGGAGCTCCACCGTCAAGGCTGATCGCCGGGGCGTTTGACAGCCAAGCACTCATTGGTGCACCTGCTACCCATTGGCTTGTTGGGTAAGATTTGTTCCCACTTTTACAGTCAGCCAGAGAAGATTTTATGATTACTGCTGATATGATATCTCAGTGTCCTGGTCGGTATATCGTTAGACTTTACTACTTTCCGTGGTCTGCCTGGTCGTACAACACTTTGGCCATTCAGCATTATACAGCCAAGGAAGTCATTTGGTTCTGGGCCAGTTCCACACACGTCTGCAGTCCTGCTTACAGAAGTGGGGCAATGTGATGCAGTGATACAGTATAATCTCACTATTCTCAACAACGCACACCAGGAACTTCACAAACAAACGCACTCTTACACAGTGGCAGGTTTGTGTGTTTCCGACGTAGCTATATAACAGAGACAAACATTTACAAACTATGGTTAGATTTTTCCTGTCTTTGGTGTAGAAGGTTTGGTGTAGAAGTTAAGATTATGGTTAGGCATTTGGCTAGGCTTAGTTTAGGGCATAAATATTAGGTAATTAAGGTTAGGGTAAGGGTTAGGATTTAAGGTTAGGATTAGTAAATGTAGGTTTTTCAAAGGGCAATTAACTTTGGTATACTCATTAAGACGAATGGTTAATGGTATGTATGTGTTTAATGAAAACATTTTTTTAAATTATCATTAAAAAAAGTTCCTCAAAACAATAATTGAGGATTTGTTGGATGAGTTTATATGATTAATGTTTTTTTATTTTTATTTGTGTGTCTTTGTATGCGAGCATTGGTGCCTGTGTTTCAAATATGTGCCTGTGTGTGTGAGTGTGTGTGTGCCATTATTGTACACCTAGGTACTGAATGTGTGAAACACCTCCGATATTTTGGTTGTTTCAATAGTTGTTTCTGACCATGGAAACATTGGTCCCCCTGCAGGAGTGGACACCCCTCGGTAAAATGCAATTCCGGTTTTCCATGACATCACAATTCCTTTTCCTAATTGGGAGGCAAATACTAAAAGTACCTTCAAAATGGCCTGAGATTTCTCTATAATTTTCGTTCTCCATTATATATCATGTTATTGTCACCATAGCATCCATGTTCCAGGGCATGTTCTATTCGAGATGGTGATGTTTTTCATTTCATTTAATTTCAGTACATTTATTTCAGTTTTATGTTTGGAGTGGTTTTCCATGGTTAAACCATTTTCGGTAGATAGAACTTGTCTGGAACCAGGGTATGCCCGCCTTATCCCACCAAGTCTACTAATGGTTAGCCTCTGAATTCCACAACAAGCTCAACAAGCTGACCTCTGCCACCTGATCATAGTAAAAACACATTTCAGACATCATGGTTTACATTCCATACATAAGAACCTTTGCTCATATTGCATGGAGACATCATACATTACATACCGTATGTCAAAACCTTCATCCGGATTCCATGGAAAAATCACTGTCTGTAAGCGATAATAGCCGCATGAAACTGTCTTTCATACTAGACATAATAGATGCATTTGATGTTGGCTATATTAAAATATTTAACCTAATTACTTCCAATGATAGGGAAGGCCCATCTTATGTTTTGGCCCCTTTTAGGGAGATTTTCCTAGCCACTGTGCATGAAAAGGGTTTTATAAATATTTAATTGATTCACGGCACATTTTATAGTGGTGAAACAACATGACATGTCAATTGGGGCTCACCTTTAATACACAACATACTTAAACAAGTGTGGAAGCATGTACAAGACAAAGGGGAACTTACTCACAATGTAGGATTGTTAGTCATGCTTCTAGAGCCTCTTACTGGGGAATGTGGTTAGCTCTAATACAATGTTTTTAATACATTCACAGTGTAAAACGGGTAGCCTCTAAGAATAAACAAAAACATTATTTCTAAGCTTCTTGACATCATTTACCCCCCCCCAACCAAAAAAATTTACTTCCCAGGGCCTGCTTTCCGATCAATAGAAGCTTGTGCAAACATGAGTTGGATCACGTCAATATGATTCAATGACTATCTGATAGAGGTTTGTTCTGTCCACACATTGTATATTAACATGTCTCTTAACTGACCGCTGTGTCCACATTGTGACTAGATTTGCTGGTGTTTTCCTGTATGAAAATGAATTGTAAAGAAGTAATTACTAATGAAGTCAACAGCAGACCGGGTCGATGCTTTAAGTGGCGGGCATAATGAGCATTTGAATGTTCTGTCCATCCAGATCTGTTTATATTTGACTGATGTCACATTGACACAATCCTTGCCTGACTGCCTCTGGAGGTGCTCTGCAAGATCTGATCACAATCAGATCACAGTGTGTCTTTTAATCATCTACCGTGTCTTTTAATCATCTGTCAGCATGTTGACAAGATCAGGACAATGGGTACAATTCAGTACTGGGTTATAAACTAGGCTTAAGGCTAAACAACTAGCTAAGGATTTGATCAGCAGGTTTTCTGACATTTTTGGAGCTTTCAAAGTGAAGTTGACTGCACAGGCTTAATCAAGCTCATGAGAAACAAACATGTTAAATAGCTGTTAAATGTCTTAAACCAAAAGCATATAAATGATGATTACCACAATCTTGAGACAATTCCTCAAAGGTTTTTGCAAACAGGCAGTAATAGGGAAGAGGTGTGGTCAAGGGATTTGTTAGTTTGTCATGAATCCTGGACCTTAGGTGTAGATCTAAGACAGAGAACAGATTTACCCTGCTGAGATGTTGAGGTTACCTGGCTGAAAGGTTGAGGTTACCTGGCTGAGAGGTTGAGGTTACCTGGCTGA